>JAQQAE010016637.1:0-11700 GCA_029823295.1 Pseudamia nigra
GAATTGTAAAGCGCCTAGAGATAATCGGCGATTATGATTGGTGCTATATAAATAAAGTTTGATTGATTGATTGACAAGTTGCAGCCACTCGTAGTTAAACTAATATTAGCCCTGCCCCCATGAGCAGATGGCCAATATGAGTGACTTTTTCCCCATAAAATTAGCCAGAAAAGTGTCATCATTTTGTGTTCACAGTGAATCTGATCCCAGGTCACTGTGGGAATGATGAGCTGTTCAAACAACCGGAGCATTTCCTGGTGAAAAGTGGGCTGGTACGTGTGAGGCCATCAGAAAACGAAGGAAAATCAAATCAGCATCCTGACAAAACCTTTTAATAGACATAAAAGTGGGACAGGTATTGATTTAACGACGTGTAACTCCAGTTAAAACACGGCTGTTTCCTGTTTGTGCCATGGATCCCTTCATGCACACTATTCCACAATGTCAGGTTGGTTTATGAAGTCCTGATCAAAGACAGTCATGCTATATTTGTGACACCACAAGTACCCATAAATCCAAATGGCTTTTTTAGGACCAATTCAGAAAGTAGTAATGTGTTTTTCTTCCTTGGACTGGGAATTTTGATGATAATAATTTAACAATATTTTTGGAGCCTCAAGACTTGTAGAGGAATTCATATGCCATTTTTAATTATTGTAAAAGATGCAAAAATTATGTACAAGATGCAACAAGGCTAAAACTACATGAGATGTGACAGACAAAAATGACAAAAAACCCATAAAAAACACATATTTGATTGATTTTAATTTAATGCCATTAAAGCCAGCATATCAAATTAATGTAAATCTGAGTTTTAAGCCTGATCAAGACAAAGAAAACAAACAAAAATCACAAAAAAATCATCATGGTATGAAACAAAAGTATATATCATAAAACAATGTTTGTATGTGTATATGAAGATGTAAAGATTTTTTTTAATTGCAGCAGTTTGAAATATCTCAATTGTAATTTGTGGCTTCTATCTCATGTCATGAATTACTCAAAATTGTTTAGTTTATTTAGTAAACTCAAACATCCCACACTGTGGTCCTTTAATTACAGTATATTTACAGCCAGTTTGTGTCTGCTAGAGATCTGTCACAGTGTTGACCAAATGGGGTCAGGTTGTGACAGAAGGACGCAGTAAACACACAATAATGCACTTTTAGGGATACATTTGTGAGGAAAAAAGATGTCAGAAAGGTCGGCCATTTGCTCATGGAGACAGGGCTAATTTTAGGTTTACTAAGATTGGTTGTAACTTGTCTTAAAATCTTAACATTCGAAAACTACTAAAACTTCTAATCTAAATTCTAAAACTTCAGTTCTGCTGTCTCGTGGGGCCAGGACTAGTGCACTTTAGTTTGACTATGATTCGTTTTTACTGCTGTGCATCTTGTGGTGTGGGTTTCTCAGGGCTGGTACTACTGATACGCTTTTATTTGACATCACATGGTTTAGATAAACCTCAAAACTTAATTCAGACACATTATCACACTATAGGACCTTTAAAAGATGACATTATTACTCTTACACGATGTGAGCAGCCGCCGTATCCTCTAATTTTTCTCTCAAGTCACTCTAATGCGCTAAAATGTGCACAAAAATGCCTCGTTTTGTGAATTTCTCAGGACTGGTAGCGCTGAACACGTTCATATTTTTACAGTTTTTATTTGATATCACAGAGTTTAAATGAAAATCAAAACCCAAAACTGCTGCATTTTTGCAATATGGGAACTTTAAATGAGCCTTACTATAGACTGACTCACTGCTGCATAGATGCTTTGAGAGGATTCTTGGACTCCATGTGGCATAATACAAGAAACAAATGTGGACAGTGTCAAATGTTTTTCATTCTGCGTTGTCATGTTACTGGAAAATATTTGTTCATGAAGCAGCTGGGGAAAAAAAACACAGTTACAGTATTTCCAATTCATATCTAGTTTCAAGAACGTCTTGCATTCAGTGCCACATTCTGAGCATAATCTTAAGATTTAAGATGTTTTTACGGCACTGGCAGAATTTGACATTTGCTTAAAAATAGCATTAAATATTTATTCTTGTTATTATTCCCCTCATGCATTACATTATGCTCTCTGACTGTACGCTCATGGTCTTCCTGCATCTCCTTATCCACACACATATATACAGCGGTGAACCCGCACTTGTCACATCTTGCTCATCTTTGCTCAGCTGCACTTAAGGGTGTCGGAGGGCACCGTCATACGCTGCCACACACACAAACAGAGCATGTCAGCGCAGTCCCCTGGGAGTCGCTGCTCCTGACAGGAACTTAATGTAGCTGCAATCTGTATGTGAAAGCAGGCCAACTTCACTGCGCATACACACACTCGGCATTCACAGCACGCAGGCCCGGCTTTTTTGCTCTTGCAGGCATTACAGACGTTGTGACCGTGTACAGTATAGAAGTGGATGGGAGCAGATGAGTAGCATCATGTGTCAAATCGAGGTCAGCACTCAGCTGTTTTGGATGTTATAACCCTGAGGAGGTCTGTCGTATGGAAAACATCTGCTGTGGAGGAGTGTGTTGCGTACTGTAGAGCGGCAAAAAAAACACACATGCTGGATGCGATGCTGTCAGATGTATAATAATTATGGTATTTGTTCAATTCTTTTGTCTGATCTACGGTCAGTTATACCAAATGTAAGTGAATTTCTGTCACTGTGTAATCAGCCTCGACCTGCCTTTAACAATAAATGATTATTTTCATCCCTGTTAATTTTTGATTATTTTCTTCACTATTCTGTCCATTTCTTTTCAATTTGTTTATTTTTTTGTCAAGATTTATTTCTTATTTGGGTCATTTTAGTTCCATTCATCCATTTTCTACCCCTTAATCCTCGCAAGGGTCAGGGGGGTGCTGGAGCCTATCCCAGCTGACTTAGGGCAAAGGCAGGGTACACCCTGGATGAGTCATCAGTTCATCGCAGAGCTGACACATAGAGACAGACAACCATTCACTCTCACATTCATACCTATGGACAATTTAGTGTCACCAATTTATCTAATCCCTAGTGCATGTTTTTGGTTGTGGGAGGAAGCCGGAGTACTCAGAGAGAACCCACAGACACAGGGAGAACATGCAAACTCCACACAGGACCTTCTAGCTGTGAGGCACAAGTGCCACCCACTGCACCACCATGTCACCCTCATTTAGTTCACTAGTTCCTTTTGTGCATTGTTTTGTAAATGTTGTTGATTATACAGTGGAACCCTGGTTACGAGATTAATCCGTTCCAGGATCAAGCTTGTGAAGCAAAAAACTCATGAGCTAGGACCGGTTTTCCCATAAGGATATATGTAAAACCAGTTAATCTGTTCCAAGACCCAAGAAAACTTCTGCTACAGGTCGAGCCTGTTGCTTTAAATGGGTGTGACGATGCAAATCTGGTGTGTGACATCATTACGTAATGTGCACGGGGATGCATGTGTCGAAGACCGGCAACAGAGCCGTGTGTAATAGCTGTGTGTAATGCTACGTTTCTTAGCCACAGCCACAGTACAGCCAAGAGTGTTAGTGCTGCATTAATGTTCCCGGAGGAATGTTCTGTATGACTGCCATGCTGTGAGGGTAAATAAAGACCCAGTTCTGTGCAATATCATCCTTGATTCCCTCCTCTGTCCAGAATTGACTAGGACAATATATGCGGCTACCAGCATAACGAGATCATATTGCGGGTTTTCTTCTTACCACAAGCATCCTTCTTAGGTCCTATGATGAAAAAACACAAAACGAAGCACTATTTCAGGTGAAAAAAGGCACAAATATGAAGCACAATATAGCGCAAGTTGAACTGTTCTACTCGCAACCTGAGTTTTTGCTCGTGAGCCGGTACAAAATTTTGCCCAATGTCTTCCTCGTAACCTGACAAGTTCATATGCCAAAGCACTCGTAACCCAGGGTTCCACCGTGCACACATTTTTGTTCATCTATGGATTAATTCATAGGACATTTTGCTAGTTTTGTGGATTTTCTGAATGATTTTGCTTGTGTTTGTCCATTTTCCTCTTTAATCTGTTCATTTTTTCTTAATTTTTCTTCATTTTATATACTTTGTTCATTTTGATTATTTTCTTCATAAATTTGTTCATTTCTCTTCATTATGTTTATTTTTTGTTCAGTATTTGTTCATTTTTGTCATAATTGTTTTTTCTTGTTCACTGATTTTTTTTTTACATTTTGTTAATTTTTTCATTTTGTTGAGTATTATAACATAATTTGCTGTTCATTTTATTTAAAATTTTTTGCACAAGTCAGGTCTATAAAGTAACATTCAAATTGTCTTGAAGGGGCGTGGGTCTGCACCTCTGATGAATGCATTCTATTTTTACTTAAGTTCAGTGCTCAGTCCTGTACATTTTATTACGGTACTAAAGATATTGAACTAGTGATAATAATTCCCCCTCATAAAAATCATTTGGAACTGGGAAAAAAATTCTGAAATCACTATAAAATATAAATCCACTAGTATGATCCACTGACAGCCCATCCGGGTATTTCACAATGTACCAGAAACTCTCCAGCACTGCTGCTCTGTAAGCCTATTAACATTACAACGTTGTTAATTCCTGCTATTTTCTAGCATGCTGACAGCAAAGACAGCCGAGTAGAAGCATGACATTGTGACAGGAAAAAGCAAGAATATGCAGCAGAGGACTGGAATTCAAGCAGACATGAGACCATGTAGAGCATGCAGCACAAGGCCTCTGAAAAATCATGTTTGTATGCAAGTTCACTGCGGGCTTTAATACTTGTTTGATCAGCTATGCATGAGATGATACTTAGAATTCTTCAGTGGCATTGTTCACTTAATCAGTGTTTACAATAGCAGAAATTCTTTGCAGCACAATATTCAGCATTGCCAGCTGTGAATACATAAAACACAGCTTATTGCAGGTTATTCAAGCAGTGTCGGTTATGTGATGGGAATTAAAGTGGACTGTACCCACCCTATGAGTCTACCCCGAGTCCATAAATGAGCTAGAAATGTCCGACGGTCCAGGTGTGGATGCGAGATGGAAGGTATTCAGGAGAGGAGATTTAAAATTTACCAAAATCAAGATTCTATGGTACACAAACTGATTTCCACTCTCGCTTTCCCCTTAAATAGCCTGGTTCACTTGGTGTATGAACACAAACACCAGATGTATAATATTTTCATTGCTTTTTCTTGCTGTGATTCAGTTCTTTCCTGCAGTGAGAGGAAGTGCCCTTAAACCTGTTGAATTTACCCAACTAAAATGTACTGTATTCTGCGTCTTGTGTTGTTGCGGCATGGTGGTGTTTTAATTTTATTTTGGATTCAAATTGCCAAAAATGAACTAATTGGGGCACTGGTTTTACAAGGTTAACCAGTTAATCAACCATATAAGGTACGTAACTTCTGCAAGCTTTAAAAAAGGCAACCCTACATCAATATTTTGGAAATTGCATTTATTATGACAATATTTACATATGGGGTTTGAAATAACTTTCACTATTTTTTGGACTTACTGCAGTTTCTTTGTAGATTTTGTCTGAACATTTGGGAGGGGAGGAAATTAACAAAATGATGAAGGCAATTAATTAAAAATAATGAACAAAATAATTAAGAATATTAGTAGAAATAAACAGAATGCACAAGATCAACAAAATGAAGAAAATTATCAAGACAGTGCAAAAATGAACCAAATAACATGAAAAATGAGGGAAAACAAACAACTCAAGTCAAGAAAATGAGTCAAATTCAACAAAATATTCCAGAAAGTGAACAAAAAATTATAAAAAAGAACAAAATGAGCAAAATAAGCAACAAAATGAGGAAAAGTATACAGAATAATCAAGAAAAATGACAAAAATGAAGAACCTAAGTGACAAAATGAACTTGAAAATGAATGAAAAAAGCAGTCGATATTAAAATGATATTAACTGCTGTTGTTCACAACTGTACATCAAAATGAACAAAAAATTAGCTCTAAGTCAAAATGAACAAAATCTTCTAGCATTTCAATGAGTGCCCTACAAAAGGTCAAATTACTGTCTGTGTGTAGTGCATGTACTGTGGCTCTGAATGGAATCAGTTCAACCCATTGTAAAATGAATGAGGTTTGGTGGAGCACAGAATGACAGGTGGGCCGTTCAACCCTGATTATCATCGTCCGACATCAAGGTGGGAAGGCTTACAAAGATCTTCAGAGAGGGAAATGGTAACAGTCCTGAATGCCTTGCAACAAGCTACAAAGTGACAGTTTTAATACTTTGTTCTTTTACAATGACAGGCGCTCCACATGCACAGTATAGTAGAGCAGTAGAGAGACTAATTCATAGTCACGCTTCACTGTGCAATGTTCTAGCATCAATAGGCAGAAGTTCTTTATTGCCTTGCAGTATATTGTAAATAAAGTTGTCTGAAATTAACTTCGAAAACTTGTAAACTAATTAGCCTTTTGCACCTCCTTGCCTCTGATTTCAGACCAGGTACGGGAGGTTTTGGCCACTTTGGGTGCTTTCAGGCAGGTTGGAGAGTTGGTTGAACATGTGGCTGACAGCAGTAATCACCTATTATGGATCAGATTCAGTCAGACACTGCTGTCTGCTCACATAAGTAATATTTTGGTTTCACTTTTCAATGTCAGTATGAAACAGTGTCATTTATCTCCATACGGAGTCTTGATTTGAACTAAGAGGTGAAGCTGCAGAAAGAAGGTAGGTGTTGTAAATTCTAACATTTCCCCCCCGGCTCTTAAAGTTATAAATGAATTAACAAGAAAAAATGCTTCTGCTAATCTCAGACTGTGGTAAACAATTGGGTAATACTGATTAAATATGGCATCTATGATTTCAGTGACTTTGTAAGCACTTTGACAAGCCTACTCATCTTGAAAATATTTGGTTGACTTATGGGGTCAGCTCTAATGTTGGTCATTTATTATTTTTCATCTGGTCGTGTGGGAAAAATGACTGATTGAATGAAGCAGCTGAAGTTGCAAGCGGGTTGTAATGAATGATTTATTCCTTTCTCTGTTGACACCTGCCAACAGGACGGACTGTATTTTCGACTGCAGCAGGTGAAACTCTGCCACTGCAGTGGAATTATTTGTTGTTTCTCCAGTCGTGCTTTGTTTCTTTCCTCTAAATAAAAAAACAGACATTTCCAACTCAGCACAAACACAGAGCCTCACGTCACACTCGTACACACACACACATAGCCGTCACGTATGGACTTTACATTTGCTGAAGCAGAAACACATCCACACCATATCGATCACTGTGGAAAGTGGTAGGATTACAGCGTCAGATTAAGGACAGATGCAACCATGCGGGGAGGATTCCACTTCCTGCCAGGTAGATAATGTTTCACCTTTGACCCCGTTCACTGCTGTTGGCGAGCTGCCACTATCCTGGCCTTATTAATGGGTTTCCTGCATGTGCGGCAACGACACCGCTGTCACCGGCAAAGGACCACAGGAAGGGGGGGAAACGAGGAGTTAGTATGCATGTGTGTCTGTTTGTTTACATGAACCTGAATCACTGCTGTGAGTGCATCACCTGACACCTGTTCAAACACATACACACCAAGAAGTCATACGCAGAACACATGAGCATTAAAAGCCTCTTCCCACCCGCCACTGAGCACCGTCATGTCGACTGTATTAGTATTCGTGGGCAGGAGTTGCTGGTGATCTCTCAGGGAAGTGACAGTCAGAATGGGCCGTCTGGAACACTCTGTCATTCAGGCCCAGTCAGGCCCTGTCCAATTGATCCAACCCAGCTGTCAAAGCCAATGAGAGACGCTAGACTAAGGAGCAGCAGGGACGGGTTGTGCTGCCAAGGGTTATGGATGATGTATAATATAAGGATGGTGTTTGTGTTATAAGCTACCTGGCAGGAGACAATCAGTTAGCTGTGGCTCTGTGGGATAGCGGCACAGAGGAGAGCCATAACAATGACGTGCTGATGGATGTTTATTAATGGGGTTTATTTTTAGGGGCTGCGCAAAGCTAAGGCGCATAAACATGAGGTTTTGAAGTCCTAAGTAAATGAAAAATGACTTCTTCCAGCCAGTGATGTAACTGAACGTTAAAAATCCCATTTCTTTCATTTGAGACTCGTTAGAGAATGGACAGCATTACAGGTTGGTCTATAAATGTACTGAGTGTTCAGGGAATCTGTGAGGGGTGGACTGATCATCTGTCATGGGATCGGAACATCATAAACCTGTTTCCTCTTTGTGTTCATTACTGACATCGCTGGAAAACCATGGCAAATAAAATAAAAAGGAAAGGAGCACGAGTTGATCATGATAGGAATTTATATTATGTACTGCCAGTGATGTAAGTTCATTAACAGGATATTTGCCTTAAAGGTCACATATCTTAAGATTTAAATTTATACCCACAGCATTAATATGTATCCATTACAGACATAGCGTTCGCAAAATACAGTGTATTGATTTGATTTTCTGCATTTTTTCTGAGGGCCTCTTTCTACCTCAGCCACGTAGGCTCTGATTGTAATGAGATGTGGTCTCTGCCCACTTTTTGTCCAAAAAAATGCTCTGATTTGTTGAAGTACAGGTCATTCCCAAAGTGACCTGGGATCCCATTCTTATCGACTGTAAACACACAATAATGACCTTTTAATGGCCATGGACATGGACTATGGGGGTGGGGCTAATTTAGCTTGAATAAGGCTGTTTTTTGTGTCATTTGTGGTACATGAATAGACAGGTGACGTGCCAGTCAATGTGGCTTACAACCTCAGTCGTAGTGGTAGCTAGAGCTTGTTTTTCCTGTTGTCCATGTTGTTGCATGGATTTCTCAGGACTAGTAGCACTGAGCACGTTGATCATTTCAGTGCTCATTAATTTCACAGAATGCATATGAATGGCTAAACTCAATAAAGATGGATTTTCATACTGTAGGACCTTTAATGTCTGAACACAGTTACATATAACACCTTTTTTGTAGTATAAATGTGCTTTAATGCAAAAGATTCACAATTAAATACTAATATGGATTACATGTTTTCCCAGTGTTAAAAGTGAATAGGTGACCTGCTGCCACTTACTGCAGCGTTATTATTAGCTGCTTCCATGGTGAAATTCTTAATTTGTCGCTGAGTTCTCTCTGCTTAGAATTCTCTCAACAGCAGATCTGATCTAGAAATAGACAGGAGAACTTTTTATTGTTTTATTTTGATGTTTTTGCTGTTTCTTCAACATCTGATACGCAGCTCTGTCAGGTATCTCATCCGTCCTATCCTCATTCATATTTTAAGATGCTGTACATTATACTCAACTTCCAAGAAAGCCCAAAACAGAATGCAAATGCAACCGTAGCGCATATTTGTTTCTATGCAAACAATATACTATCTCGCTGCAATGCTACATGACAGGCAGATGCAAGTTTCAACTCATCTAGTAGTAAATATTTGGTCTGAACATGGCTTGAAAAACGCAATTGGAAATTAGGTGAAATATTTAATTTTGGACCAAAGTGGTGGCTGTGACAAAGATTGTCACTGTAATCAGACACACCATGGCTGTGTTTTACGTGCAATACAAAATAATAAAAATGAATACAGTACTATTACAAGTTTGATTGACATGTATTGCATTATAGACCATATGAAAAGAACATATTCCATGTTTTGAGTCGGCAGCACATTCTAAAAAGATCAGCTGGTCAAGATTTCTGGGCTGAAAACAAGTTAAAATGATCCATAAACATATGTTCCCAGTGATTATGAGTCTCTCCAGGTCTGGCAGTGATGCATAAATGACAGGGCCTGTATATGAATAATTTGGTTGGATTTATTTTAATTTTTCTTGGTATTAATCCGGTGCCCAGAAACAGGACAATGTGTAGTTTAAGTTCTCTGTGCTGTATTAAGTCCAGTTCCCTTAAATGTTTTAATACTTCTACATACACACTGTAATGGCTGCATTGTTTCAAATCACAATGATTTTGCCCCCGGCTGATCTATTTTGGAAGGTGCTGCTTGTAAATTGTCATAACACTAGGTTGACTCATGTATTGTGAGATGTATTGAGATGTATTGTGTTCACACTGTTTACAGTAAAATCAAATCAGTTTTAATAGCACTGTGTCATTTAATTAGCATTTTCCTGCCTGGCTGAACTTTTTTGGAATTGGTTTGTAAATAGCAGTAGGTGTGCTTTTGGCTTTGATGAGAAATATGTGCGGGTCTGAAACCCCCAGCGGTGATGTACGATAGGCGCAAAGAGCATCTTTCACATTACTTCTTTAAGAGCTTATAGAAAAGTTGGTGCCAACACAGTGGCAGCAGTTTTTCACAGTGCCCAGGGGGGGGTTTAGTTAATTGTGTGATATGGATTTGCCAAGGTGCTTCATCCAGTCAGAGGTTATTGATGGCATCCCCCTATATTCACTATTCTTTACACCTGTATAGAGAGACTGCTCTGTCGACAGTGTTTGGACAGCCTTTTAGTTGGCTCTACGTGCTTTTGTACAGGCTGTTTTCCAGCAGCCATTGTCTGATGATGTATGGGCTGCTCGTTGGGCTTAGTCCACCTTTCACACTATGCTTTATTCAACCGTGTGATGTGGTGGCGTGAACTTGGCCAGACATTCACGATGGATGTGTGATGTTTCGAATGGCAGGGTCAAACGCTTGATGGGAGTCACATTTGGTTTAATATTGAACATAATATTCCCTTTTAACTTTATTTTTTTTCTTTTCTTTTGAATGTCATTGTTTTTAGTAATTGTAGTTTTTTAGTAACAAGACAACTAATATTCAATACAGTTACTGTATGTTTCCAAAAACGTTGAGCCACTGGGTAAAATCCAAATAAATGGGATGATTTGCAAAGCACTAAATCCACTAAGACAACAAATGTCAAATGTTAAAAGTGAGAATATTCATTCTTTTTTGAAGGTTTTATGGCTGATTTTAATTTCAGGTGAGGCCACAAACCTGTACCAAAACATGTAGATGTGCACTAGTGCACATGGCATGGGTAACAGGCACATTAGGGGTGTACGATACTGCAAAATTTGGTATTGATCTGAAACCAAGAAAATGCAGGGCTAGTATTGCCAGTGTCGATACCAATACTGATACTTTTACTTAGAAAAACAGCTTATCTACTTTTGTGTAGTTGAGGGCATAATTTATGAAGTGAATGCATCATCATCATCATTCATCACCTGCCAGCTATCTACATGTTGCCTAAATGTACTGTAGGAGTACTAATATTCCTTTGACAGTTTACACAAAAGGGTTATGATCTTCAGCCATAGTCATCTTTTTGGTTTGCGGTACAGTATATATCCTTATATAAGCATATACAGATGTGAATAAAATTGTTGGTATCCTCTGTAAATGACAGAAAAACTCAAAATGGTCACAGAAATAACTTGAATCTAATAAAAGTAATAATAAATATAAATTTTATGAAAATTAACCAGTGAAAATCAGACATTGCTTTAGAATTGTAGTTCAACAGAATTATTTTAAAAAACAAACTCACAAAACAGGCCTTAACAAAAATGATGGTACCATTAATTTAATATGTTGTTGCAGAACCTTTTGAGCCAATCACTGCAATCAAACGATTTCTGTAACTTTCAATGAGACTTCTGCACCTCTCAGTGGGTATTTTGTTCCACACCTCATGAGCAAACTGCTCCAGTTGTCTCAGGTTTGAAGG
>JAQQAE010016638.1:0-11700 GCA_029823295.1 Pseudamia nigra
CTCATCAGACCACATGACCTTCTTCCATTGCTCCAGAGTCCAATCTTTATGCTCCCTAGCAAATTGAAGCCTTTTGTCTGGTTAGCCTCACTGATTAGTGGTTTTCTTGAGGCTACACAGCTGTTCAGTCCCAATCCCTTGAGTTCCCTCCGCATTGTGTGTGTGGAAATGCTTACCGTATTTGCTTAGTTAAATCTAGGTGGCGACTTTTTTTTTGGCCAGGCAGTGTACAAAACAAATCAATAAGCTAAAATGACGTGCATGTTGCAAATCAGTGTCTTTAGCCAGTGGAAAAAAGTGAAATGAAGCTTAACCACAGGTACTGGTGCAGTGGATGATCTCTAACAGTGGAGCCAAAACACTAATGACCTTCAAACATCAATAACTGTCAATGTGTAAAATGAGAATAGTGACAAAAGTGAAGGAGATCACATATGCAGTTGTTTATTTTCATCTTGCACAGGTCATACCAGGGATTATTTACATAACATACTGTACATAACAGTGAATGATGTGTAGGTTGTGCTGAGACAGGCTTAAAGTATAACCAGAGGGTTTAGCCGGAGTTCTCTGTACACGCTGAGCAGTAATTGGCTCATCTGTCCTGCAGACACACCTGCACTGAAAGCTCCAGAGGTACGACTTTGGTGGATCCGCTGCAACAAGCGCTGACATGACAGAAACAGGAAAAAAGTTAAAGATACTTCAAACGCATAAAGCTACGCATAAAGCTACTTTGTACTGTATTTGTGTTTCGTCTACACTGTCTACTGTTGATTGCATAAAGGCATATAATAAATGCATCACAAATCTTAGAATGTCCCTTTAAATGAATGGTGTTCCTGGCTTCACATTAACAACTTTTCAGTTGTTATTATGTATTTTATGGACATTAATTCATGTTTGACTTGCTTGTTTGGGACAACTTTACAAAAGAACTAACAGTCACAAGGAGCACAGACATACTGTGTATTTTCGCACTCGTTTAATTTTTTTGTAGTTTCATTAGAACATGCAGAACATGATTATGAGAAAAAAAGTCATTTTTTAAAATTTCAAATGAGAGTCTCATTTTATGTCATTGTCTGAATAGCAGATTTAATCAAATCAGTTTTCACTTTTTTCATTATTTTCAAACATGAATAATGAATATGTACTTCACTAGCTGAGGGTAAGAGGACAGACAACCAAAAATGGGTTTTACGGGAGCAATTTGAGCACACAAGGTCAATTGTGTGGTCACAATGCTTGTTACAGGGTTACAGGTTCAGTGTGCGACATTTCCTGACATTTAGCAGTAAGGCTGCAGACTAAAACCAAATCACATCTCCTCTCTCCATCTCCTGTGGTGGCTGATAAAAATAAACATTTGTTTTGTTGGTTCTGAGTTCATTCTCAGTTAAGCACAAGTGTCATTTTCATGCAATTATATTGTAATGAAAACCACTAAAAAATATAGCTTTGACATTCATTTGTCATTGCATTCTGGGGTTCAATTAACTGCATATTTGAATTTAACTATACTTCTGATGTACAAAACAGTAGTTTTTACCTCAGCTCGCTGCAGTGCCGCTCGTAAGCCTAATGTCTGCACCTTCTTTGTGGAAGTTGCCTTCTCAGGTGCCTTCCACACCAGAGTCTGTGGACACATAAGAGATTAAAAATTAAGATATTAAATAAAATCTTTTTTCATGCACACATCTTAAAGCTTGATTGTACAACACAGTTCTCTGAATCTGATTCAGTTCTTCATTAGAAGTTGACAACCATCCAATGAGCCCATACACTTCTACTCACATACGTATATAATCAATACTAATGTATTGTGTACAGTATGTGTCATGGAGCAGACTTAGTGCTAATCATCAATCCAGACACAATATCCACAATTAGCATGTTTGATTTACAGTGTTTTTGAGCTGTAAACAGACTTATATGAATCAGTTGTGGTGAACACATCCATACTGGTGACAAAATCTGAACTTTCTGGGTGAAAACAGCCCAACTTGCCGCATCCCGTCTTAAAACATTTTTAATTCTTCCAACCTCAATGATGACATGTGGATGTGTGAAAAGTGTGAAACAAACACTGACAAAGCGGATGACAAACAAAAAAATGAAGTATGACAGAAGTCACACTAGATGAGAGTTGTATACTGGTACCTGTATCCTTGTCAGGACTGCATGGTGCAGTCCACACACAGCTGCCAAAGATGAACTCTCAATCTGAACCTCCACAACATCCAGGGACTCCCCCTCCATCCCCAAATTCACCTGAAGAAGAAAAATGCATCATCAGTTCTGAGAAATCCTCCCAACAAAATAGGTTTCAGGAAAAACAAGACATTGTTAATTTTTGTGATTTGCAACATCACAAGTGAAATTGTAGCCAAGCTAAAGTGCATTAGTCCCCCACCCCATCAGCCAGTAGACTTCTAAATTTTAAAATCATAGTCAAGAAAAAAATTAGCCCCGCTCCCATAAGCAACTGGCCAACATCCCTGACAATTTTTCAGAAAATTGTCCATATGAAGTGCATTACTCTGTGTTTACAGTAGTTTTGCTTTTGACTATGATGTCTGGTCACCTTGGAAATGACCTCTGATTGAACCAGTGTTTACTGATTTACAGTCAGTGGATACGACACCTCAGAGTGAAATCAGAGCATGTGTGGCTGAGTTACAAAGAAACCCTAAGAAAATTAAGGATAAAAATCATGCTAACATGTTTTATTTTGTCAGCATGGTAACAGAAGTCTTTAATAGACACATATAGGCTGTACACACAGTATCTAAATTTAAGTGTCACAGTATGGGACCTTTATGTATCAGGCGATACTTTACCTCTTTGGCAGTCAGTTTAACTGTCTGTCTATCTGGCCCTTGAGCATGAACAACAGAGCTGCTGAGGACGCCCTTGTCCACTTGGTGTCCCGTCCTCACTCCTCCATGTTCCTCATTCAGCATCCAGTCCAGCAGAGACACACAGAGGTCTGAGCGTTTCGACAGCAGTGTCTCCCTCAGTAAATCTGACGACACCTGAACACAAGCTGAATACTGCTCCGTCTCTGCTCCTCCATCTCCCTTCTGACTGCACCCACTCCCGTGTGACATTAAAAAAGCTTGGATGTTATTGGTGGTAGTGCTGCCTTTGGCATGAAATGCTGCGTTTTTATGTGTGGCTGTGGGAGTGTTCACCTGCAGGATGGGCAACCAGTCCACGGTTTGTGTGTTTAAGGGTAAACTGATGTAACTGCTTTGAAAATTCGCTGTCTGTTTCTCTCCTAAAAGACTTGTAAGTGAGAAAATAAGTGCACAGCTCACTTTTGTAGGGAAAGAAGTCTCATCTGCAGCTGATAAAGGTAGAGACACGCTGAACTTTTCCCCTGGATGGAGATTACAAAACGGGAATGTGAAGTTTGTGGATGAGTTTTCCTCTTGTGGAGTGTCAGAGAGGGACAGAGGAAACACAGTGATGCTCAACATCCAGCCTCGCTCCAGAAAATAAGGACTTGAATTATCCAGGACGCACGTCAGGTTTAAGGAGTCTTTCTGGAGAACTCGACTCCAGCTGGTCATGGCGTGACATCGGATCGGTTTCTCTTCATTGTTTGTGCCAGACAATAGCAGGAAACTGATGTTAAGCACCTGATTGAGGTGTTGAAGGATTTGGTTCTTGGATTTGATGTCAGATTTCAATACTGATGCTCTAAAGAAAAGAAAAACATCCGTAAGAACAGAAAAGTTGTGATGAGTGCAATACATATGTGGAGTATCTGGTCATTGTAGAGCTGGACAATGCAGCCAAAAATGTTCTCACAATAAAACTTTGACATACTCTATATAGTTCCTAAAATGTCAAATTATACTGGTGTAGTGATTTTCAGGCCACTGAAAGAGCACCTGAAAAATATATAAATATTCTCAATCCTTTGATGATTTTGAAAATGCATATTTTTGTTTTTTCATAATACACATTAAGAGGTTTGAGATCCTTCATTTGTTTTTTTTCCTTTGTACATTATGACAACAAACACGCGGTGAGGAGAAAACATTGAATTCCACTGAGATGGCCTCATTGCAATTGGTATAAAATGGCTTTATTCATAATAGACAAAATAACACTATAATGTATGTCAGAAGGCTTTGCACTCTAGACAGAAACAATTTAGAAAGACAGAAATAAACCTGATGTTCAGCATATTGTACCAGAGTAGCAAGTTGGATGGAGAAGTGGGTGTACACCGTACATCCGCATATACGTACCTAACACTACACCACTGTCAAAAAATTATTTGAGTTCAGTACAGGCTGATTTTTGGGCCTGAGTTAAAATTGAAGAAGCCAGATGATTGTGCTTTTACATGATTTGTAAAAGATGCAAAAAGATGTGAGACATAACATAAAACACCTGAGGACAAGAGACAAAACATACAAAAAGACAAAAGCAACATAAAAGATGCAAAAATACAAAAATCATGAGAGAAATGTAAAGACAAAAATGCAAGATGCAAAGACAAAAGCAACACAAAAGGTGCAGAAATACAAAAATAATACAACACTGAAAATAGACAAATCACTGTAAAATATGAAAATTTCCTCACTGATGTCATGTTATTTTTGAATTTCATTACATTTTAACAGTATAAATCAAATGAACAAATTTGAGTCTTCATCATCACAGACTAAGGAAAACCGTTCATCACAAGTCATCATCAATAAATACCACAACATAAAATCCATTATTTTATCACCCAGCTGTTTCAGTGGCTGTATAACTTCACATCCAAGATGAGATCATGTTGAAAATACCTCTCACAAACATCTCCAATCGCAGACAGCAGGTCTCTGACGCTGCGGCCCTCTTGAGTGTAGGGGGATGTGGACTGTCCAGCATCGTGTCTCCCTGCAGGTACAGTGATCCTCTGGAGCTGCCCTCGGACAGACAGACCCAACAGCTCCACTGCACCTGGTGAGGAAAAGAAACAGAGCAAACAACAAAACAGATCACACAGATTTACTAGTAGGAAAAGAGCGAAACTGCAGCTCAAAGGCTCAGATGATAAAACAGTGGGAAAAATTATTCTGATATAGTGATACTACTCTCCACACTGATACAAATGAAAGAAAACCACACTGGCTACTTTATTAGGTACACCTTGCTAATACTAGGTTGGACCTCTTGGCTATCATAGGACGGTACACTGTGGCCATAAAGGGATGGACACGGTCAGTAGTAATGCTCATGTAGGATGTGACATTAAAATAATGCACAGTTAAGACTAAATATAGAGACAAAACATGCCACCACTGGCAGCCTGGAGAGTTGATGCAATGTATGATGGAACCATGCTTTCATGTTGCTCATGCCAATCATTACCATAACAGCCAAATGTCAAGAAAATATGGGACACGCAGCAAAGGGCCACAGGCTAAATGTAATGATGGACTGTGTAACGTTGTAACTTTAACAATTCCATGCTATAACAGAGATCTGTGCGGTAATTGTAGTAGGTCTATTGACTTTGTACCCACTTTTCCTCTGCACAACGGAAGAACTGGCACAAATAACCTCTAGAAAATAGACATTTGTCAATTGCAACACTCTAGAAGACTACTTTGAATCTGATGTGAGAAGAAAAGTTGTCAACAAAGTAAACTGTGGCTACTTTTGGCAATTACACATATTCTTAGATGTTGTTAGATGTCTTCACTATCAATGTACAATTCTGAAAATGCAAAGAAAAAAAAAAAAAAACACCCCGGACTAAGTGTATCCAAACTTTTGACTGGCATTGTATATACTGAATATATAGGCTCGATATTTGAATCCTAGGTGAGAGTGGGTACCTGAGGTGTTGTGTTTAGGTCCGCTCAAAGCGATGAGTCTACACACATTTAAACTGACAGGGCTCTGAAGACCGGTGGCGGTCTTACTGGATACTTCCTCGTCCCATCGTTGGCTTTGCCTCCCACCTGATTTCTCTGACAGATTCAGTGCCAGCAGGTCTGCGCCAGTGCTGAAGTAGAGACACTGTTTATCCACACAGGCCCACATCACCGGACATGGTACACAGCCCTCAGTGAAACCAACTTGGCTGCTCCCTCCCTCTGGGGTTTCCTTACATGTCTTTATCAAAACTACTCTGCCATGTTCACCCACAGCCACTAAACACAGAGCATGTCCTGAACCTGTTTCCATGACGACGGATGCTCCAACAAACACAACTGGCTGTTCAAGGCTGTGCAGGACTCGAAGCGGCCATCCTGGGAGACGCAGAGGCAGGAAACATAAGCGTCCATCTGGCAGGCCACAAAGGATAACGGGTGATTTGGCGAGGGCGGCATCTACTCCAAATAGAAGGTTGAAAAGTGCAGGCTCTAGACGAACATTTCTATCTTGGGAGGAAGACGAACACATTGAAGGTGCGTCACCAGAATGGACGCAAAAAAGTACCGGTCTTCGCTGCAGTCTTCTTTTTTCCTCTGTGGCAACAAGTGGTACACTGTAGGACCTGAGCATCTCGTAGCTACCGGACTGCTTTGCTGTTTTGTACACAGTCAACAGCCACGACGTGTCAGAGTGAGAAAGAGTCAGAAGCACTGAGTCGACAAGGAGCAGGGATAACACTCCTTCATCCTTAATGACAAGACAATCAGGTGGAATGGAAAACACATCAGCCAGACTGCTCTGGACCCTGCAGAGGTGAAAGGGCACAGTAAATAAAGCACCAACAGATCACATATACTTCAAACTAGCGCTGAGCAATAAAACAAGTCAATACTGTTATCATAATAGTTACAGTTGTCATGTATTATTAAAATAAAATAAATCTTCATTCTTATATCGGTTATTTTCTTATATTTGAGTGTAGAATACATAAAAAATGTTTTTATGTTTTGTGTGAATGTTCATTTTAGTTCATGTTGGTTAGTTCAGTCATTTCCTTCTTCATTTGCTTTCATTTCTCGATTGCTTTACTCATTTTAAGTTCATTTTGTTTCCTCTCTGGTTTATATTTTTCATTTTCTAGATTATTTTGTGCATTGTGTTGCTTAGTTTATTCATTTTTGATTATGTTGTATATTTTTGCTTGCTCTTCTTCATTTTTGTTCACTTCCTAGATTTTTTTTTTCCAACTTTACACATTTTCTTGGTTAGTTTGCTTTGTTCACTTTCTTGACTATATTGTTCATTTTATGTTTTGGTTTATTATTTTCCTAACTTTTGTTTATTTATTTTTTATACTCTGTTTATTTTTACAAATTTTCTGCAATATGTCTTTTATTTATTTTCTTGTTTTTACATTTACTCATTTTTCTTTATTATTTTGTTAATTTTTTACTTATTTTTTGATTATTCTGATCATGTCTACTCATTTTTGAGAATTTGGTTTATTTTTTTCCTACAATTCTTCTAAATTATTCTTATTAATTTTCTTGATTAGTTTTTTATTCTTATTCATATTACTGAGTATTATTGCAGCTCCAGACAGAATTTGTTTTAATATTTGGTCAACAAGGGCCCCTTTGTTGCTTAAGGTTGCTGACTCCTGACTTAAACATACAAAATATTCTTCAGACTCTGGATATTTATAAGCTGTAGCTACTGAGACGTTCAAAGTACTTAAGTGAAGTCCATACCTTGGCAGCAGAGATGGTAGATTGACAGAATAAACTCCACTCTTACACGCTACATTAAGATGCTGCTGATCATCATCCACAACCAGGTCAGTGACAGAAGCAGGAAACTGTAACAAACCCTGAAAACAAGACACAAGTGTAAATACGTGGAGGAAGCGAGATATGTGCATTCATTTGTCTCGTAAAAGTGACATTCAATACAATGTTAACTTACTGTGAGTTTCCGGTCCTGGGTGTTAAACACATAGACCTCGTCGTTTCCAGGGCTGATGAGCACATACGCCCCGAAACCAGACTGGAAGCTCGGTGTAGCAGCTGATGCTAAACAGCCAAACTCTGCTAAAGTATCAACAACACACCTTCCCGCCATGTTCACAGCATTGGACAAGCAGCCGAAAAGTCTGCATGTATACACTGGTAACTGAGTGAAGCGGGGGGAAATACTGAGTAGATGAGAGAAGTCAAGGGAGACGTGAACCGGCTGTTTAGAGGAAAAGGAAAAGCAAAAACTTCGCGCGTGTCATTCGAACCAATCAGTCAAGAACTACATTTTCCATGAACGTTCAAAGTGACGCGCATACCGGAAGTGGGACTGCAAAATACTGTTTGTGCTGTCAGGTAATTATTTGCTGGTTATTGTCACTGGATATAATAGGAACCAAATTCATACTAAATTAATTTTATAAATGTTTTGGCCATTTTTCTTACTTTTTAATCAGTTTAGTTTATTTGTTGATATTTTGCACATTTTTTTCCAATTGTATTATTTATTGATGTTGTTTTTTTGGTTATTTGGCTCATTTTCTGTTTTTACCATTTTATCACTTCATTTAGTTTTTGTTTCGTCTATTTGAATGTATTTGTTATATTCATTTTTGTCTATCTTGTACTTTATTTTGTTTTTTTTTTTGCTCCTTTTTCGATATTTTTAATCTTATGCATCTTATTATCTTAGTATCTTTCACATATAACCAGAAAAACATAAAAGTGCCATGCCATGTTTTTGCTTTGTTTCTGATTTGCTTTTTAGATAGAAAGGAAACTTCATTTTTGGGGGAGGAGGGCTGAATGAAAAATAGGCAATTCTGACTTGCATATGATACTTTTATTATATGATATAAAATTATTATATGATACAATTATTATAAACCATAGCTAGATAGATAGATAGATAGATAGATAGATAGATAGATAGATAGCTCTATTATGCCTACATGGTGTAGGCATAATACTGCAGTAGTGATACTAGTCCTGATAGTGCAGTAATAAATAAAAAGAGAGTAGTGATTCAGTACAGTGTAATACATCACCATTTTCCCTCTGTCGACATAACTGGTCAGATTTTACCCGACTAGGCATAGTGGGTTAAAATAAGACACTAAATTAAATAAAATGTCTTCCTCTGAAATCATTCCTTTCTAAATTAAAACTGTAAATGTCTCAATGCAATGAAAATATGTTTGTGAACTTTTGTATGTAGTGGTAATTTTTGTCTGGAACGCGAGGCGGCGCTCTAGAGCCTTCAGTCTACGACGAAGAAGAAGTTCTCGTCCAATCAAAGCAGTCGAAGTGAACGTTCAACATAATTTAAAAACGCCTTTACCCACAGGCAGAGAGACATAAGTTCACCCACAGTTTTAAACAATTGTTCTAACTAAAGAGAAACACCATGGACCTGCTCAGCGAAGAGGATGTTAAAATGTACTTTTACGAGAACAGACTGAAAACTTTCGAAGGATGGCCTTTCGATGAAGACTGCGCGTGTACTCCGGAAAACGTAAGGGATGTTTTGAATGGTCAACGACCACTTAACTGCATCAGCCAGCAGCTAAGCTAACACCAAAGCAGACAGCTAAACAAGGAAATGTTCTACAGTGAAATAAGTATCGTTAAGGGTTAACGTGTATGAAAACCACACTAAATATACAAATACTTAATGAAAAACAGTGTCAGTGAAATGTAAAACTAATGGGTTTAAGCCAGCTAAGTCCTTAGCTTCAATTGTTAGGGAAATTGGCTTTCGGCACCATCATTTAAAGTAGTAAAACACACTTACGTTGTAATTATTATTGTTAATGTTGCAGATTATTTTGGTCATCTGTTTTTGTTCATTATGCGGAACAACTTTTAATTTTTTGTTTAATGTGTTGATTATTGAAGTTATTTTCTGTCGATCATTTTGTTAAGTTTTAGTTGGCCTTGTGAAGTATGTTTTCATTTTTGGTCAGCTCAGAATATTTTTGTTCATTTTCTTTAACAAAATACATCCAATCTGTGTTACTGTTTTAAAAATTGAGTTATTATGGATTAATTTCTCCAACTCAAGTCTTTAATTGAGCTATGTAAAAGATTTCAGTAGTGATTAAAAAATGGCATATCATTGACTACATAAAGTTTGTAGTATAAACAGTCTTTGGTTAGTATTATTTCTAACTAATGGCTGTTGAATTTGGTACTTATGAGTTAATTCCTTGGGTATGTTCTGATAAATAAGTCACTATTTCAAATTTATTGATTCTTCTTCTGTGTAATGCCAAATCAGGTCATTTACTCACTGCTCCTGCAATGAATAGACCAACAAACATGGGTGTGTTTATGTTGTGTCTGTTTTTCTTCCTCAGATGGCCAAAGCTGGTTTCATCCACACACCGTCAGAGAACAGTCCAGATATTGCCATGTGTTTCTTCTGCCTCAAAGAGCTGGAAGGCTGGGAGCCAGAGGATGACCCAGAGTAAGTACTATATTACTATAAAGACAGGATATTATTATCATTTTATGTCTACATCAACATAGAGGTGCCCTATACTCATAATTGAATGAATACCTTGGGAAATAGTTCAGTGTAGCTGCATAATATAATTCAACAGCGCAACAAAGAAAATAAGTATCAATAACCAATAAAAGTTAATCACTAGATTTTTGGCCTTGTTCTCCCAAACAAAATTAAGAGCCATCCAAACTAGTATTGCTTTTCAACAGGCTGTGTGATTTAGAGGAAATTAATTTTAACCTAAAGGAGTTTATTTTAATGGTTTTTGTTGAGAAATTAATTGCAGTGAACAAGAGCAATGTTACAAAGGAGAAAAACACCGTCCCTCACAAGCACTACTTCTCTTCAATCTTTTTGTTAACATACATTTGTGATGTTATCAGTTTTCTCCATCAAACAAATAGTCATTTAGACAGCTGGTCAAAATAACACATCAGTCTTTCATGCAGCTGTCTTGCAGCTTAGCTTTTAGCAAAAAAACACAGTAAACCCATGAATCATCTCCATTTAAATGCTTTTTCCATAGGGGTTTGTATTGGCAACACATTTCTCTCTTTTGTAAAATCTGTTCTAGTAATAACAATGGGTAACTTAATTCAAGTGCTGAGCAGCATCACCATAATTCTATCACATAATTTTTTTTAACACTTTTACTGTTACCCAGTATATGACTGTATTAATTTTTACAAGATCTTTATGTGAAATGAATGTGTATACAGTGTATGAAGTCAGTAGAGGTATACCGCTGAAACTGTGTGACGTCCAGCACTACTTGACACCTATATAAACTAGTGATCGACCGATATGGGTTTTTCAGGACCAATGCTGATTACTAGTAGCTAAGGAGGCCAATTACCGATATTTGGAGCAAATATTCATTTGCAGTAAAAGTGTAAAAATTACCATACAAATGTTGAATAATGCCAACACTTAACTTTGTTTAAATGCTTAAAGCATGTTTATTTCACCAAACAAATAGAAAATAAATAGCTCCAGAAGTGCATGGATCCTAGACCCAGAGGTTATTTTAGTAGTTGTGAGCTGTAGAATTTTTCATGTGACTTTCACACAAACGCACACTATTCTCCACATTACATACATTCTCCCCATTGCTAATACATACAGTAGTCTGCTGAGAGCAGGATCGGCGAGCTGATGTTATGCTAAAAACTAGTCAGCCTTCATCTCAGCACACTTCCCTGCAACAAAACAAGACTGAATTGATTTCCTACTCTCTCACGATCACACACACAGGCTTCTACAATCACGGACTGTTTCCACATCGAT
>JAQQAE010016639.1:0-11700 GCA_029823295.1 Pseudamia nigra
GGATTAAGGGGTAGAAAATTGATGGATGGATGTTTATTTTGTTCCTTTGTCTGCATTTGGTTTTGGTATTTTTATTCATTTTATTTACTTTGTTGATTTTTTTTTCTTTAGTATTTTGTTGTTTTTCTGCCTTTTTGTTTATTTTTGGTTCATTTTTCTTCATTTTGTGTATTATTTTGGTCATTTTTCTTCATCTTTCCATTATGTAGAATCTTTATTAAATAAAAAAAATTAAAGTTCAGTGTTGATTAATTTACATTTAAACTGTAACAACACAAAAAAATCTATGTTGTGTGAATTTTGGAGTTAGAGCCAGATGTCCTTAGTTTGTTGAAAGTGTCTGAAAATCCCGCTGTCTTTAAAGTTATTGCTGATCTGATCATGTACTCACAGATGACTTGGAGGTGGACTGCAGTGCTGATGATGCCATTTATCTCAGGCGTGTACACCCCACTGTCTGCCACAATCAGGTTTCTGATGGTCAGTTCTCCAGTTAAATTGTTCAAACTGCCTCGGACTTAAACAAACACAGGCATTAGTGTTATAAATCTAAACTGCACAAGTCCAGAATCCACTGACTTGCAGTCTGTTGTGTACCTTTGAAGTGCCGTAATAGTTCAGTGTTCTCTCCGTCCCATTCGGCAGCAATGTTTGACCCTTCTGTCCATAAGATTTTCTGGATGGCGTTGGGTTTAGAGGCAGGTTTGAGGACGACGTCGTCACCCACCTTTTTATAGACTGCTGAAACAACAAAGAAGCTTACCGTGTGTATATTTACATGTCATTAAACAGAAAAAACTGTTTTCACCACTAACATTTTCATAATAGTTAGTAAAAGCATGCAACAAGATGAAGAGAAAGACAAAAACTACAGGTAAAGATAATCAGTCTTTTTCATTTTGTTCATTTTATTATTATATTGATCATTTTCTTGTTTATGTTGCTGCTTATTTGAAAGCATTTATTTACTTGATGTGATTTTTATTTTCTGTGAGCTTAAACAAACTGAATTTCCTAAATGGGATAAATTTAGCTCTTTCAATTCAACTTTGTTGATTTTTTTACATAGACTTTTTTAAAAAATATTTTTTTCATTATCTTGATTTTTCTGTAAATTTTCATTTACTTATTTAGATTAATTTGTTCACGTTCTTGTTGTTCTCATTTTTCTGCTTATTTTGTGCAGTGTCTTTAATTTTGATTCAACTTTAATTTAGTAGGTGTTTTTTATTTTGTTCATTTTCTGACTGTTAGTTTTGCTGCTTATTTTGTTTGTCTTCATTATTTTCTTCATATTCTTTGTTTGTCTTTACTAATTCATTCCTTTTGCTGCTTATATTGTCCATTTTCTTTGTTGTTTTTATTGTGTGTGCATTTTATCCACTATCTTGTTTGTTGTTCTGTTTATTTTGTTAAGTTTTTTGTTGTTTTGATCACTTTTGTTCATTTTCTTGACTGTTGTGTTGATGTTGCTGCTTATTTTGTTCATTTCCTTAATTTTTGTTGTTTAATTTGTATGTTTTTGCGATTATTTAGTCTATTTTCATTCAGTTTTTTATCATGTTGTTCATCAGAGAGAGTGTTTTGTTGATTTGCAGCTTATTTTTTCCACGTTCTTTGTTGTCTTCATCACATTTCTTCGTTTTCTTGACTATGTTGTTCATATTACTGCTTATATTTGTTTTCTTGTTTATTTAGTTCATTTTTATTGACTGTTTTGTTCATGGTGCTGCTCATTTCTTTAATTTTGTTGCTTTTCGTGATTATTTAATCCCTTCTATTCATTTTTATTGTGATGTTCATCACAATTGATGTTTGGCTTACTTTGATCATTTTGCTGCTTATTTTGTATACAGTTCCTTGAGTATTTTTCAATTTCATTCATTTTTTGATTATGCTGTTAATCAAAACGACTATTTTGTTGATTTGCACCTTACTTTGTTCATTTCCTTGAATGTTTTGTTGCTTATTTTGTGTAGTTTCTTATTTAGTAATTATTTCACTCATTTTAATTCATTTTTACTATGTTGCTCCTCAATTTTTTTTATGTTGACTTGCGGCTTATTTTGTTCATTACATCGTTGTTTTCACGACTTTGGCTCATCCTCTTGCTTACATAGTTGATTTAAAGTTTAAGTAGATGAGATTTCCGCATCTTTCCCTTTTAAATCTCAGCCTTTCCCTTTTAAAAGACTACAATCCATGAAAATGCAATAATGTGGCTTCATCTTCTCTTAAAATATGTTATGAGCGGTGAAGTCTGGAATATACAGGTACTATACGTTTATTGCTGTTCATTACACAATTCAAATACATTCTACCCTGTTCTTTTCTAATTACTCCTGCTCTGTAAGATTATACTGGTGTTATTTCTTTTCAACGTGTCTAATGTGTGTCATTATCAAAGTATTTAACAGTTCGGATGCGTTGAATGTAAGCTGACACAGGGCGGGGTCGTCAACGTGGGAAATAAAGCACTGACCGCGACACAACCAGCACAAACGCTAAAATATAAACTAACAAATGCCTAAAACATTTAACTAAATCTAGCGTAGCTAATAAAAACTAAGAGATTAGCTACAAGTGAGCTAAAGTCTTACTGCCTTGGGACTGAACAGCAGTCAGAAGTAGACAAACCAGCCAGCCAAGTAGCACTACGGGCGGCACCATTTTAGCCTTCGGTGGTTTGATTTAACCTGTTCCAAACCGGGAGAAAAGCAAGAAGTACTATCAGTTAAAGCTACAAATGTTAAAGGCTACACGATGAGATAGCTCTATGTGGCTAAGTAATGTAATGTAAATCAAAGATGATGAAAGTGAAACTCACTAACCTTTGAGGAGTCTGCGTCGCCGCCTCTAATAGGACACACACTAAAGTAAAACTAGATTCATTTGGTTAGCTCTGATTGATCCTGTCTACATTAAGTGATATTAACTCAGCTAATCTAATTACCTGTTCACTACTCTGAATCAGTTATACACACAGGACAAGACCGGAATATATGTATAACGTCAACAGTATCTGCTCAAAACGCCGTCTAGAGGCCAAGTGGGGAACTATACTCTGGACACAAAGATAAAACAGAAGAAAATTAAGAAAATAATCTAGAAAATGAAGACAATAATCAAAGAAGCAAACAAAATCAACAGAATAATAAAACAACATCAAGCAGTAGCATAATAATTAGGAAAACTATTCATATACTACTAGGTTGTTAACAGAAGTGGATAGTATTCATACTCAAGTAATAAGATAAGACAAGATAAGATAAAACAAGATGGACCTATGTTAGTCCCACAGCGGGGAAATTTACAATGTTACAGCAGCAAAGGTAGTAGAATACATGATAAAAATAGGAAGTATAAAAAATACAAATAAGAATTATAAGTCTGAACAAAAATGACAAATAATTTTTACCCCTCTACATGTAAAGGAAAATGTATCGTACCTCTAAGAGTAGTTGATGTGCAGAGTACTACTTTACTCTTACTCAGATGAATAGAATGTACTTTTACATTTGTCCACAGTGCAAAGAGTAGGAGTAAAAAAGGTTGAAATTATAAATAAAAACACACACAAAGCGATCAATTACTTAAAAAAAGAGATAAAGAATCAAGTAAAATATCAAAATGAATAATTGAAGCAAGAAAATTTACAACTAGAATAAAAAAGTGAAATGAACAAAATAAGAACAAGTTCGTAACATCATTAAATAAATGAGCAAAAATTAACACTATAGTAAAGAAACTGAGCCAAAAATACACTAAGTATGCAATGAAATGAGCACATTTTATCAAAATAATCAAACATGTCAACAAAAATGAACAAAATAAGAATAAAAATTGAACAAAGAAGGATACGCTGGAATGTTAATAAATATGAACAAATTGAGCCACAACAAAGTAATCAAGTAAGTTGAAAAATAAACAAAATAACCAACTGAGCAAAAATAATCAAAATTAGCAACAAAATAATCAAGAAAATGAGAAAAATTGGCAATATACAGTACTTGTTTGACTGCAATATATTGTGCTGTAATAAGTTCCACATAATACAGGTACACACAACTTGAGTAGTTTTTTTATGAGTCACTTTTACTTTTAATAAAGTACCTATGTTTATGAGTACTTTTACTTTTATTTGCGTCACTATAATCATAAAGTAACAGTACTTTTATTCGAGTGCTGTTTCTGTTTACCCTAGCCACCACTGGTTTTTTAAACCTTAAAACCTTTAAAAAATTAATGACAAAACTGGTTAAATATTCATCACTGAGCTCATTTTAAATGAAAAAGGAGATTAAGACTGCAGATGAAGACAACTTTATCAAACATAAAATATACAAGGAAACTTTACTTGCATGTGAATATGGTCAAAACAAGTGTATAATTCAGATGATACAGTGTATGATTCAGATAAAAAAAAACAACTCAAAATGCCATGAGCAGAATTACATTTTTACATTTGAAGGTTTGAGAGGCAAATGTTGGCCCATAGTATTTATTCATATTCAGTCTGTTAATTTTTGTGATTATTTTTGTCCAATTTTTCATGATGTTTGTTAATTAATGTTCAAAATAAATAAAAAAATGTAAAAAATGTAACAAAATAATAAGTAAATTAATAAAATTGCAGGAATTGAATGTGATGAGCAAAATACTGAAAGTATGAATAAAAACTGAACAAAATAAATTAATAATGAAGAAAACAAACAAAACAATCAAGAAAGTCAAAGAAAATGTGAACTAACAAAAATGAACAAAAACAAATAAGGTATTGAACAAAATAAACAAGAGAATGAATAAAAAGCAGCAAAATATTAAACCGTGAACATAACAGTGAAAAACAAATCAACAAGATGAGTAAAATGACCAATATGATAAAAAATGAACAAAATGAACACAAATCTATCAAAAATGAATAAAAAAATTCAAGAAATTGAACAAAATCATTCATATAATAAGCAAAAATTAGTAAAAATAAACAACAACATAAACAAAACAACAAAATTGACATAAATGAGAAAGATAGTCTACGAAATGATCAAATATGAACAAAATAACTGAGAAGCAATTGAAATGTAAATTAACTGAACAAAACAACATAAAAAATAAATGAAATAGATAATGAGATAAATTGATGATAGTGACCAGATGATCATGTTTATGAATCAGTGGTGTCATTTTTTCTCTGTGTTCGTGGCCGTCAGAGGTTCCAGGTGAAGCCACAGTCCCCCTTCAGCTCTCAGGACCAGCTGAGGGATGCGGCGCAGGTCGCCGGACCCCCCCTGCCCCACCTCAGGGTTCAGTCCTGGACTCAGACGGAACCTGAGCAGAGTCAACGCCACCACGACTCGCAGCTCAGCCAGGGCGAACTTCTGACCAATACAGTTCCTAAAACAACACACACACACACACTGGTCTCATTTCACACACATTTCTAATAATGGCAGGACAGATGGACATTGAGGTCTCGGCCTCGAATTGTGAAGTGCCTAGAGATAATCAGCGATTATGATTGGCGCTATTCAAATAAAGATTGAACTGAATTGAATTGCTGTATTAGCAATGTGTGCACAACTAAAAAAAACTACTTTTTCTTCATTTTGTTGATCATTTTGTTCATTTTTGTACATTTTGTGGGTTTTTTTTTATCACTGCTGTTTACTTTGCTGCTTATTTTGTTCATTTTTACTTATTTCGTTTGCATATACTGTTGAATTTTGTTCATTTTAAAATTTTGTTTCTTACTTTTATGCATTTTGTGGAATCTTCTGTTCATTTTTGTGTAATTTGTTAATTATTTTCTTCAATTTAGATTTGTTTTTAGCCTGTTTGCTGCTTATTTTGTTAATTTTTGTGTATTTCATTAGCAAATATCACTGAATTTTGTTGGTTTTGTTCCTTATTTGGTTCATTTTTGTACATTTTGTGGACTTTTCTGTTCATTTTGAATTATTTTGTTAATTATTTTGTTCCATGTGGATTTCTTTTTATTCAGAATTGTTTACGTTGCTGTTTATTTTGTCCAGTTTTGCTTATTTTGTTTGCATATATGATTGAATTTTGTCCATTTTGTTCATATTTGGTTAATTTTTGTTGAATTTCTTGATTTTTTTGTTAATTTTTGCCCATTTTCTTCATTATTGTGTTCATTTTTTGACTGCCATAAAATCACTTCAGAAAATATAAAAATAAAAGTCAGTGAAATAAGAATAAACATAAACAAAATTGAACAAAGCAACCAATGAAATGAACAAGACAGTCTATTACATGCACAAAATGAGGAATCTAAAAATGGTTCAGTGATGAGGATGCAGTACGTAGGTCACCTGGGTCCTGCAGAAAATGGGATGAAGGCTGAAGGGGACTGGCTGTCTCTGTTCACAGGATCAAATCGCAGCGGGTTGAACTCCTGAAACAGTGAATCAGAGGTTAAACACAACTAAAGCATGAATAAACAGAGAAAATGTGAATGAGTGGTTCTTACATGAGGGTTTGACCAGACCAGAGGATTGTGGTGTGTTCCATACAAACTGACCAAACAGATGACACCTGAGGACAGAAAAAAAACACAGAGGCAACAATTTATCTACAGGTTATCACAAAAACCGAACAGGCAGGATTTACTCTTCCCATGCTCCTGTCTTTGGGATAGAATAGATTCGGGTTATGGGCCCTAACCATAAAAAATGAATTGCAATCAATGACATTGGACACAGTTTTTTGATCCCACTTGAATTACACCATCATTTACATGCGTAATGTTTGTTGATTTAAAAGATGTTGATAGACAGATGCACATGTTATTACACACAGGTCCAGTTGTGTTTCTGACCAGGCTTGATGCATCTCCCCTTCCTCTGTCCCTGTGTTACACCTCTCTTCCCAAGAGATGAGTTGAACAGTGTGATGGCATAGGGGACTGAGGCGTTCTTGAGTCTGCTCATTTGCTCTTGGGGAGGAGGAGCCTGTCTGTGCTGTCCGCTCCAACACGCCACAGCATTAAAAAGGACACTGGTAACCACAGATTGGTAGAACATCCACAGGAGTTTTCTACAAATGAACGATTGCAGCCTCCTCAGGAACTACAGTCTGCTTTGGCGCTTCCTGTACAGGTCTTGTGAAAAAGATAAAAATGTGGAAAGACCATGACTTCCTCTTGGCAGTCTTTATAATTACTTATTTCAGCAGACTATTTTAAATTCACTACTGTCATATGTGTTAATGATGGCATAATTCAGATGGGGTCAAAAACTTGGACAATAATGTAATTTTTCCCAAATTAGATTCCATGGAGGCATTACGTGGGTCGTTCAACTATGCATGTTGCTGTGGACAAATTTACTCATGTGTGCAGCATGTTGAAATAGAAGCGATCAGCATGAATCATAGGTGTTTTGGTTGTAAACATCTAGATCGTTAATTCCTTTGTGACATCAATGGCATCTCCCTCTGACCTTTGGGTACGATTCGGTTTCCTGGCAGCTCCATGTCCCTGGTGTACTTCCTGGTGATGGCCTGAACAGGAGAGTGCAGCCTCAGACTCTCTCTGATGCACATGGTGGTGAACGGAAGGCTAGCCAGGTCCTCCCTCAACACACAAACACATGCATATATACAGTACATTTCACTCTGAATTTGAATGAATGCACTGAGAGATGGGCAATAAGGCCATAAATATTCTAATAACAATAATGTCATGTCAGCCCTTAATGATTATTATGATTATGTAAAATAATTAGTTTATGCAAGTTTAAAGGCTGCATTTTAATCTAGAGTTAAAAACTGGACAAGTCACTGTGGTTGGTATGGGATGCAACAGGATATAAAGTACATAAAATATGCAAAAAAAGACAGAAAAAGTCACAAGTTATGTAAAAGATTGATATCAAAATAAAAATGAATGAAAATAAATGAAAATGATAAAAAAGACATGAAAAGAGAAAGAATAGTGTCTTGCATTTTGTGAATTTTAATTCTGTCGATTTTACTTTGACTTAATCTGGATTATTATTTGTGGACTGTAGATAAACAACTCATAAAAACACATGAAAGATGCCAAAAATGTAAAAGCTGCAAAAGGACAAAAAAGAGATGCAAAATGACTTGATGTAAAGACAAAAAAGGAAACAAAACTCACCTAGAAGGCATTAAAGGGTAAAGATATTTTTTCACATTATAATTAAATTTGATGATATCATGATATTTAAAGATTTTTAGCTATAAATCTGTGTTAATAGCTGTGATTTTCTGACCATTCAATCTCTTGTCTGTCTCGTCCTCTCATCAGATCCATCACTTCCTGTCTGCACTTTTCTTGGTGGTGTTCATGATGAGCTAAATTATACAGCGTCCAGCAGATGGCACTGGCTGTTGTGTCGTAACCTGGAGGAGAACAGTTTAATTTTAATTGCACATGTGCAGTAGGTTTGAGTATTTGTAAAGTAAAGTATAAGGTATTACAGAAAAGCAGCATTCCTGTTATTTTTCTCACTTTAACTCTTGGGTGTCAATACCACATTTAATCTCTTTAATACTTAAACTTAGAGCTCATGTGGCACAGATCCGTGTCACATGAGCTCTTATGGTTCATTTTTTTGAGGCATCATATTTACAGTAGGAACAGCATACAGGCGCAGTAAATCAGCAAATACAGTATTTTTGGCTTTGTTTTCTGGGTGTTTTGACTAGAAATGAAGCAGTAAATAAACAAAATGAACAAAATAGAAATTAAGTTAAAAAAAAACCTGAACCTAAGAAAATAAACAAAAGCCTTTAACGCTATTTCTTATATTTCCTGCTCATTGTGTCTGTTTGAATGACCTGCAAACATGAACGTGTTGGCCTCTGCCTCAATCTCCTCGTCTGTCAGACCTCGTCCATCCTCATCCTGCAAAAACACACACAAACGCCAAACTTTATAAAACTCAATACCTTCATTGACAGAGTGAACATCTAGAAGTCGTAGGTTTTGCTGTATTGAGCTTGAGAAATAACAAAATTGCTTCTGACAATCTACTCTTTACCTGCAAAGCCAGCCATCAGCACAAACAGACGCAGATCCAGATGTGGTAAACACTGAGGGTGCTTTTAACAGCAGCTGTATGACATGATGAGGTCCATCGTTTTGAATGATACATATTGTAATGTTTATTTTGTTGACTTTTTATTCACATTATTGGATGTCGGGCACATTTAGATCATTTTTGTGCATTTCATGCACGGTTTGCTTTTTGTGCATTATCGTTCATTTTGTTGTTGTATATGTCCGTTAGTTCATTTTAATTTTTGTACATTTAACTGATTGGTTGCTCGATTTATGTTCATTCTTATTCCTTTTGTTACTTTTCTGTTCATTTTACTGAGTTTTTTTTGTTACCTCAGTTTATTTCATTAATGATTTTGCATTTTGTCAATAAGTTTGTTCATATTATTCATTTTGTTGACTATTTTGTTCCATTTCTGAACATTTTTATTCGTCTTGTTGCCTTTTTTTGTTCATTTTTGTTCATTTGTGGGTAGTTTTGTTCATTTTATTAAACCTGTTTGTTAATTGTATTCATTCTTATTTGCTTGCTTTATGCTCATTCTTATTCTTTTTGTTGCTTTCTTGTTGATTTTGCTGAGCATTTTACTGATCACATTACTTGGTTTTATACCTTTGTCGATTATTTTGTTCATTTAGTTCATTCCATTAATAATTTTGCTCACTTTTTGTACACTAATTTTTGTTGCTTTTCATGTTCATTTTTGTGATTACGCTGGTTCATATTATTCATTTTCTTGACTATTTTGTCCATTTTATGATTTTATTCTTAATAATTGTGCTGCAATGTTAGTTTATGTTGGTGGTTATTTTGTCAGTTTTTGTTCATTTTGATGCTTTCATGTTTACATGAGGTAAAAATGAACAAAGTTATTTCACTGAGCTTTTTTATTCCTTTCAATTTCAGCAAGAGGACAAGACATATATAAATGGAAGGGGCTTCTACCTGTGACAGCAGTATGATGTCCACAAAGTCCTTCCTCCTCTGTGTCGATGTTGTTGAATCACCTTCCGTCTTCCTCTGTTGGCTGATGAGGTCTCGTCGCTTCTGGACCACATCTCTGGTAAACCTATAATCACACACATTAAAAGGCCCACATTTTCCAGCGGTCATCAAGTTGAGACCTACTTTTCTCAAATGCAACCCAGGTCTAATGAATATATTCTAAACAAAATATACACATATTTTAATTTTTATATTCAAATTTAGTACACAAAATGAGCACATTTTTAAAAATGTGAACAAAACAATAGACAACGGGCAAGAAATTAAAGCAGTGATAAACATAATTAATAAAAAAAGAGCACAAAAGATGTCAAGAAGTCAAAAAGATGAAAAAAACCTTCCAGGCACTGAACAAAAATGAAAATAATCTGAACAAAATTAACAAAAATGATCAAAATACAACAAGCATACAAAAGTCAAAATCTAAAATGAACAAAATATTAAATAAAATGAAAAAATAAAGAAAAATACAAAACAATATGAACACAAATAAGGATCAAAATTAGCAAAAACGGAGAGCAAAATGCAAATTGAATACAGTATACACAACAATGTAACCTGTCATATTTAAAAAAATCTGCAAAATGAACAAAAAAGAGAAAATATGGCACACAGACTATTTTTACTTTTGAGCTTAATGTATTTTATTTTGAAGTATGTTGTTGATAACACCTTTCTTTAGGTAAGGTTTAAAGATGACACTTTTCCTTGTAGTGGAGTATTTCCAGTTTGATATTACTATTTTTGGCAAAGGTCAAAGGTCACAGTGGTGTTTGTACTCACCCATGGATGATGTCTAAGGCCTTCCTGAAGCGTCGACCCTGCGGCGTCTTCCAGTAAATCCAGTCCCAGTGGTGTAAAATCCTGAGACGTCGGTCGATTATCAGGTCACTGAGCTCGGTGACGGCCGACACGTACTGACTGCTAGATCTCACAGGGACAATGTAAGGAGAAAAGTACTGAACACTGGAAACCTCTTACAATTCCACAGGAACTATTATCACTCTGAGATGTCCTGAATTTTTAGTCATATGCGCAAAAGAAATGAAGAAAAAAAAACCAAAATTATTAAAAGAAATTTGCAAAAAATGAACAATATAAAACACAAAATGAAGAAAAATGAATCAAATATTCAAGAAAATGAACAAAATCTGAACAAAATCCTGATTAAAATGAATAACATGATAGTCCAAAATAACACAAATGCACAATCCAATAAAAATGAACAAAAACAAATGATATACTATAATTCACAAAAGGAAGAGAATACTCAAGAAAATGACCAAAAAAATAACAATATAATACATAAAATGAAAAAAGTGAATGAAATATTCAATAAAGGAACAAACATGAACAATACAATAAACAAAGTAGTGAATAAAATGAACAAAAAGTAACAAGTTAACACACTGCCTGGCCAAAAAAAAGTCACTTGGATTTAATTAAGCAAATACAGTACAGGAAGAGCATTTCCACATGCAAAAATATAAAGGGAACTCAAGGGATTGGTACTGAACAGCTGTGTAGCCTCAAGAAAACCACTAAACAGTGAGACTAACCGGAAAAAGGGCTTCAATTTGCTAGGGAGCATAAAGATTGGACTCTGGAGCAATGGAAGAAGGTCATGTGGTCTGATGAGTCCAGA
>JAQQAE010016640.1:0-11700 GCA_029823295.1 Pseudamia nigra
ATAGTCATGAGGTCTCGGCCTTGAATTGTGAAGCGTCTAGAGATAATCGGCGATTATGATTGGCGCTATACAAATAAGGATTGATTGACTGATTGATTGGAAAATACGACAAAGGGTCAATTTGACCCAAATACCACATGAGGGTTAATTGTGTATTCCTTATAGCCCCCATGATTCGGCGGTACTCCCGTTGGTCACGCACACAATGCATTGTGGGATATGCTTGGCTGCGGATCCATCGGTTGCATCCTTCGTTACCAGGCCGACGTTGTCTGGTTTTGCAGGACGACTTCATTTTTCCTTCACATTTGTTCATTTTCTTGGTCATTTTCATTCGACTTGTTCTTTGTTCATTTCATGGATAGTTTTTCTTCTTTTTGTGCAGCTTTGAGATTGAGGATTATTCATTATTTTGTTCCATTTTCTTCATTTTCTTAAAAATTTTGCTCATTTTCTTGGTTATTTTGCTCAGTATAAAGAATTTTCATCATTTTTTTCTTCAATGTTGTTCATTTTTTGTTCGTTTTGGTGATGGTTTTGTTACTTTTTTCCTACACAACAAAGCTTCTCTTTACAAATATATTACAAAGGGTCAATTTGACCCAAACATTGTACCACGCGAGGGTTAATGTGCGAGTAAAAGATGCAAAACAATGAAAATGCAAATGATGTGAGACAAAAGTAACATTACAGATGACAATGACGTTCAGGGCACAAGACAAACTGATTTTTTTTAAAAAAAGACAAAAAAAAAAATGACCGCCCCAGCTTTTCTGCAAATGAACGTCGCAGCTTTTCTGTTTGCGTACTCTGGGAAAAAAAGGCAATAAACAGACGACTCCAGGAAATAGAACCAATCTTTATCAAACAACACATATGATTTGATTTTGTCAGTAATACATTCATTTATGAAGCTGCAGGTTCATCAAACCCAACGACTCCGTGCAGCGACGGAGGAGGAAGGTGAAGCTCGTTCGGAGGTGAATGAAAGTCATGAGGAACATTTCCCAACATGCACTGGTTTTTGTTCAATGACCTCATTTCAACACAGGAAGCTTGTGCGTCGCCGATTTTTGGTCACTTTCAGTGTCACATTTGATACTTTACATAATTTATGTTGAACCAAACGGGATGTCAACGCTGCAAACACTCAACACTGGATAAAAAGCGCATTCACATGTTCAAATCAAATCCAAGCTTTCAAACCCGTGTGGCTTTTCTTGCATAATGTGTGGCTCGGAATCGAAGACAGAAAAAAGATCCACAGTGCGTCACGTCCACGTAGAAACTCTGAGTCAGTCGGCTACATACGGTACAAGCTCCAAATTTGGTCCCTGTGTGTTTTGGGTATAAATAATTATTACTCGCTTTAAGATTTGGAAATGTAGCGTCTTTTTACAACAGGCACTTATTTGAATTGGAAAAAAAAAAAAAATAATAATAAATCACCTTTTTGAAATTAAATGTTCGACACTTCTTCAATGACGGAGTTAAACCCATTAAAAAAAAAAAAAAAACTGGTACACAGAAAAACCATCAAACCCTGGCATTGAATCCTGAATCATCAATAAATGACTTGAAGTCGTTTTAATCCGAACAAACAAATGACTTGGACGCGATTCGACGAAACGTCGACGAGTGAAAGAAAAACGAAGCAGACGATGTGACGACAGATTCTCATCGGTTCCGTAGAATCTACTGCTTCAGTCGACAGCATGCATGTTTGGGTCAAATTGACCCCGTGTCATACAGTATATTTGTAAAGAGAAAATGTGTCATGTAAGAAAAAATAAAAAAAGGGAACAAAATACTTAAAACTGAAAACAGTGAGCATTAAAAGAAGGATGTAAATTTTCACACTGAACAAAGTAACCGAGAAAATGAACAAAATAATCATCAATGTCAAAACTGTACAAAAAGAACCAGTGCGAAGGGAAAAAAATGAACCAATACGAGGGAAAAATGAACAGTCAACCTGCAAAACCAACAAAATTAAGCAAAAAGAAAAAAAAAAAAAAAGAAAAAAAAAATTAAAAGGAGTCAATTTGACCTGAACACCAGACGAGGGTTAAGTTTGAAGTATTTCTCCATTTCATCATCACAAACTCTTCAGATGGAAAAAGGCAACACGACGCGCCGTCGCTCCCCGGCCCGCACCCGGGCGTCGTCGCTCACCGGCCCGCACCCGGGCGTCGTCGCTCACCGGCCCGCACCCGGGCGTCGTCGCTCACCGGCCCGCACCCGGGCGCAGTCGCCCCAACCCTTCCACATCCATCCACAACACATAACGACAGGAAGTCGTACCCTGGCACATGTGAGGAACTTGTCTGGCTCCCAGGCGTGGATCGAGTGGTGACCTGCTCTACTTGTTCTACTCCGTTCATTAGAATCATGTGTGACATGGCATACAGCGCCACCTTCTGACATAACGCAGACGACTAGATTCACCCTAAACCCATTTATGAAAATGTGCGCAACATTCCTTTTTTTTTGTCACTTGACGTTTTATGGAAACCCGACGACTGACAGTTTGATTTGTTGGAGTCGACGTCCCTTTAAACAGGATTTCGACAGTAGCGAGCTTAAGCCACGCCCACTTCCTTCTGAGTTCCACCATCCTTTACACGTGCAATGTTGATATGATGACATTCAGACTCAGATTTACAAGTAAAGAAAGTCAGTTTGTGTTATAAATGGTGAAATATCTCCATTACGTCAATGTCAATGCAAACATCCACTGTTTCGGGCAAATCGAACCATGTACTTCGAGAAAAAAAGCAGTGAACGTGGTGAAAATCACCAGCGGTGTGTTCACGTTGAGACTCTTCAGCAGCTCCGAACAGACGCCGGTGACGTCACATACATGACTTTGTGTTGGTCCTCCGTATGGCTCCATAGTTTCATATTGGAACTTTCACGTCAAACTGCTCATTTTACTTGTAAGGTCATGTTTTAAATCCACACACGTCATATGTAGAAATGTTGGTAGAATTCAGTCGGGATCAGACGACTAGTCGCCAGAGACTGTCGAGGCCCATTTATGCGCTACGCTAAGTTCAGACCGGGCTCGGCGTACATTATGTACCAAGTTTGGTATGTTTTCGAGGAGCTTATGGATTCGTACCTCAATGCAGAAAACGGAGCAGTACCACTGGAAGTCATGGGGGCAGTGTCGCGCAGCACAGAAGAAAAAGAACAGAACGCACCATAAACACCGAAAGATTGACAGAAATGGCTCAACTTTTTGAGGACAGTCTGTGCCATAAACTGTATATATTAGTTTCATCTTGGAGCCAAAAACAGGATGCAACCATATTTGGACGTACGGCAGCAGTGCAAGTGGAGCGTGGGTAACGCCAACTAACCGCCACGCGACAGAATCTCAGGTAAAACTACGAACATATTGAATGAATAGGAGATACATATGGTCCGACTCTACCGGCGAGGCTAGTTACCATAGCAACACGTCAATCAAACCCCAGCACGGCAGTGATCTGTCAAATTATCTTAATAATGGAGAAAAAAAGTTAATGATGGACCAGATCATTTATTATAGGGAACAAATAAAATGTCTGAGACATGACATGACAAAACATTTTCCACTTAGATTGGATTCTTTCTGAAAATACTAACTCCACACTGTCCTCTAGTGGATGTATTGTGTACATCCACGGCAACATAAAGTACGCATTGGAGCACAAATGCCAGCAACATTTGACAACGCTTAGCGTAGACCATAAATGGGCCTTAATGTGAGTTTTTTCCCTAAAACGGCGTGACTTCAGCGCTCTATTACAGGATGTGGGCGGGGCTTGTGTTCACTGGTGGTTTGTATTAGTCGGATGCCTTTGTGTGTTAAATAAAATCACCGTTTATGCTTTAACATAGCTCTTTTATTTACTGGCAACTCTGGAGAAAAATTGGATTTTTATCTTGCAAAAATAGTCCCGAGATGATTTTTATTTTCCTCATTTCGTCTCCAGGAGGGCGTCTAGGCTGAATCTAATACTAATGTACAAATAAAGGCCAGAGCTGGTTGCGACGCTGAACCCACAGTGGAAGAGACTAGAAAGGTTCCGTCTGTGCATCCAGATGTTCCAGAAAGTACCGGACCTCTTCAAACCAAGCACTTTTCACATCATTTCCTTCTCGATTCAACTCGCAGTCCAGTTTTCTTATGTGCAAATCGCAGTTTTCCTTCCGTTAAAACTGGGTTTATGGCTTCACGTACACATTTGTGTTGGGAGTCGCTGCACAAACTGAATTTACCAGCAGCCACGTTCATCTGTGCGTTTATTTGATGGGTAGACAACACGACAAACGCATGTTTACGTGCGCCCACGTTCACCTGCCGTTACGTCCCGTAATGAATGACGTAGTAGTCGTGGACGTACATCAGCACGGCCACGGGCTGACCAATGATGAGCGACATCCACACGGCGGCATTGCCGTAGTTCCCGTTCAGGTAGCGACCCACGAACCAGGCCAGAGGCACCTGCAGAGACGGGGGTAAAGTTGGTCTCCGGGTTAGTGGGGGGGCAGGCGGGGGGGAATGACATGCATGTTACACCCGATGCCTCACCTGAGCCATCATCCCCATGAACGCCCAGAGCCGAAACATCTTCAGAGGAACGCTCACCAGGTACTGACAGACACACACACACACACACACACACACACACACACACGATGCTGTAGGTTTAGAAGGTCATAAACATGAAGGCAACGACAACATCTCCTGCCTGGGTTAAATAGACTTGAAATAATCCACACCGCACCAGGTTAACCCTCGTGTGTCATTTGGGTCAAATTGACCCTTTGTCATATCTTTGTAAAAAGAAAATGTGTTGTGTGGGAAACAAAAAGGAACAAAAAATCATCGCCAAAACGAACAAAATACTTAAAAATGAAAACAATGAACGTCATTGAAGGAAAAAAAAGGATTAAAATCATCTTCATACTGAACAAAAATAACCAAAAAAAGTTAGCAAAATAATTCCGAAAATGAAACAATATACAGTAATCAATAAATGAAACAGTACAAAAAGAAGCAAAACTATCCACGAAATGAACAAAGAACAAGGTGAAGAAAAATAACCAAGAAAATGAACAAATGTGAAGGAAAAACGAACAAATGTCAGTCGTCCTGCAAAACCAACAAAATAAGCAACAAAATCAACCAAAAAAATAAGCAAAGAGACAAAAAAAAGTCAACGAGCAAAAATGAACAATATGATGAAGAATCAGAGCAAAACAAGGTTAAAAAATAAATTAATAAAATAAACCACAAAAATGAACAAATCACCCCAAAAAAGATTAAATGAATCTGCCGTGATATAAAGTTACTCACTACCAAGTACTTTAATTATGAGTACTTCGACTTCCCTTTAGTCCAGTACTGATTCTACTCCCTGACGTTTCCACCACACAGCTTCTCTGTACAAACATATGACAAAGGATAATTTGACCCGAAAACCAGACGAGGGTTAAACTCCACGAGGAAGCCTTATGTTACGAGTGTCACTGCAGCCATAGCGCCGTGTGCCTGGTACGGGGTTTCCATAGTAACCATAAGTCCCTATGGGTCTACCAGTGACACATGACAAACAGGTCTGTAGTAAATGCTCATGTCCATCTGAAGCCAGGGGTCTGCAGCCTGTCGCTCTTCAACCCCTCCCTTGTAGCGCCTGTGGCTTTGTCCAGCAGTGGAAGTAGCACAGACCCCCCCCCCCCAATCATCACCTGACACAGACCACTTGGTGAGTTGGGGGCGTTACGCGTCCTGTAGGGGGTCGCAGCAGCACCCAGCACCTGTGGGGGGAACTAGGGGTGGCTGCCATCCTGCTCCCCGTAGCGCCGGCCGGGGGTGTACAGTAACTCCATCACCCGCTTGCTGGTGGTGTGGCCCTGTTGGGTGCCTTGCGGTTCCTGTTCGGGGGTCTCCACCCCGCAGTCCGGGGTCAGCTGCCTGTTACCTCTGGTCCTCTTGGTCTGTCACTGCAGGGGGGGCTCGGTCCATGGCCTCCTTTGGCAGGCTCGTGGTCATCACAGGGGTATGTGGCCTCTGGCCTTCAGCGCACTTAGGGCGGTGGGTACCCGGGGTGCCAAGTCGACTTCCCCTTGTCTGCCTCTGACCCCTGGTGGGGGCTGGTTTGCAGATTCTCACCTTCATTATCAAGTACATTTTGTGCCAAACACACACACAATGATACTTTGTGTGTCGGTGCATCTGCTTTTCGATGCTTTCACAGCTGTTGTTTGTTGTTCTGACCCACTACGCTCATGTGGGCGGAGACTCAAGTTTCCTCTTCCCTTTCCATCCGTCTCTCTATCCCCGTCTCTGCTCGTCTTTCTGTCTCCATGTCCGGTCGGTCGTCCCTACCCGTCAGCTCCAGCATTGTCCTGTTGTGTCATATGTCAAAATAAAATTGGTACCAAGAGGAGCCTACAGCGTTCGGATCACAGTTCTGCTCACTAAGCCGCCAGAATGAACCATAGTGTTACTGTTACCAAAAGTAATATTCTTACATTTATTTGAGCCTCATTATTGGATTCTCTGACCACGAGCATTTGGAATCACAGTGTGCCCCTTGACCCCCTGGTTGGTTCACCCTTAGCAGCAACAACTGCACTCAAGTGTTTGTGAAAACTGTCAATGAGTCTTTTACAGACACGGCGGAGGAATTTAGTCTCACTCATCTTTGTAGAATTGTTGTAGTTCAGTCACATTGGAGGGTTTTGGAGCATGAAGTGTCTTTTTAAGGTCATGTCTCATCTCAGTGAGATTCAGGCCAGGACTTTGACTCGGACGCTCCAAAGTTTTCATTTAGTTCGTCACATTGCTGATGTGTTTTGGATCATTGTCCTGCTGCAGAACCAAAGTGTGCTTTGGCTTGAGGTCACCAATCTCCTTGAGGGTTTTTTGGTAGAAGAAGAATTCATGGTTCCATTTACCACTTCCCCTACCTCTCTCTCGCCCTCTACATTTTTTTCTCCTCATCTCTCACCTTGTCTGGTCCCCTCTCTACCCCCCTCCCCCCAAAATCTTATTTTTTACTTTTGCAATACTGTGATACTACCTTGCATTTTCCCTGTAGTTTTGTGGTTCCTCCCTCTGCCCTAGGTCTGCAAGTCTTTGTTCTAGGTCTCTTGATGTTCTTGTTGTGCGTTTCCTGGTTGTGGACGTCACCCAGTGTCTGTGTTGCTTGTTGTTCTATCTCTACTCTTTCCTTTTGTCTCTCCTCTGTCCACTAAGCCCAACCTGTTGAGGCAGATGTCCTCCTATCCTGAGCTGCTGGTTCTGCTGAAGGTTTTCTTCTTCCGTTAAAGGAAATTTTTCCTCCCCGTCGTCCTCATCTTGCTCTCAGTGGTTCTGTTGGGTTTTACTCTCTGTATAGTCTTGAAGTCTCAGCCTTGAATTGTGAAGCGCCTAAAGATAATTGTCGATTATGATTGGCGCTATACAAACAAAATTGGAACTGAATTGAACGGCCAGTCTTCCATGTCCTGAAGCCGTAAAACAGCCCCAGACCATCACACTACCACCACCATATTTTACTGTTGGTATGAAATGCTGTGTTACTGCAAAAAGTTTTTAAAAACTGCATTTTGTGTGATCTTTGTCTAATATGAGGAGATAACGAAGGACAAGTGTAACCTTCTCGGATTAATTGCATTTGTGAATGAACAGAATTCAGACGGGCAGTTTTACCTCATGGAAGAACGCCGACACCAGGAAGACGGCAGTTTGAGCCAGGAACTTATTGACCCCCTTCTTCAGCATGGGTTTGTAGAAATGTCTGTAAGAACAAACCTACATGATGACGGACACCGACGTACTCCGTACAGGTGGCAGCGTTTTAAACCTACATGTAGGCGGCGCTCACCTCAGACACCATTTATGAACGGGGATGTTCCAGTTGGCCCAGAAATATGTGACGGTCTCAGAATTCCTGAAATGAAGGAATAGTGGCACGATATGAAGATCTGAAGCTGAGGTGTTCTGAAGGACTGGTCTGCAGAGTACACAGAAACAGTACTCCAGTACAAGTACTGGTACTTTCTAATTCTGAGTCATTTCATAATGTAGAAATTTCAAAATTGAGTGTTGACATTTTTGTTAATTTTGTTGCTTATATTGTGGATTTGTTGTTCAACTTCAATTATTTTTGTTGATTTACTTGAATATTTTCTTCCTTTTTTGTGAAGCTTAGTTCGTTTTTGCTCATTTTTACCCCTTTTAGTTCATGTTTATTAACTTACTTGATTACTTGGATAATTTTTGAGCATTCTATTACTTATTTTGTGAATTTTTAGTTCAACTTCTTGAATATTTTTGCTAATTTGTTAATGTTAATTTACTTGACTATTTCATTTTGCTTCGCTGTACTTATAACAATCCATTATTTTTATGATTTCTGCAGTTTTCTTGATTTTATTTATTCCGTTCATTTTTGCACATTTTTGATAGTTTAATTTTTGCTTACTTTTTTTTTTACCCCTTTTAGTTAATTTTTATCACCATACTTGATTATTTGGATACTTTTTGAGCATTCTCTTAATTATACTGCAAATTTTTAGTTCAATTTCTTGATTTTTAATAATTTACTTGATGACCACTTTTATTTCTCCTTATTTTGGCCATTCGTGCTCATTATCCACCCTACACGTTATCATTTACTTGATTGGTTTATTCAGTATTCTTGATTATTTTAGTTGTGTTACTTTTGCTCAATTAGTTTAATCATGTTTGATATTGTGAGCATCTAGGGGTTTTTATTATTTAATGTATTATTTTGTACATTTGTTTGATTCCTCCCTGAGCCGCGGGGTTCAGAACAGAGGAAATCCTGGGTGAAAGTATGTGGATTTAGTGGAAAACAAGAAAAGCGGTTTGTGTAAATCTGCTGAATTACACTGGTGATTAGAGAGAAAATGTGAGTTCATCAGTTTTCGGTGTTTGCATGAAACTCACCACCAGTCTCTGTAGAACTGTCTGTCTCCGAACTGAAGCAACTCGGCCACAAAGTTCATAGACGAGTGAAAAAACCAGTAGAAGAATATTAACCATATCAGATGGTTGGGGACCTGGGAGAGGAAGGAGGAGGAGGAGGCAGGGGAAGAGGAGGAGGAAGAGTGTGGCGAGGAGACAAGGAGAAAAAGGAGAGGAGATAAAAAGAGAGGATGAGGAAATGAAGAGAGGAGGAGAGGAGACGAGGGAATGAGGAGAGATGAGAGGGGATGAGGAGAAAAGGGGGAAGTTGAGAGGAGACGGGGAGAAAAGGAGAGGAGATGAAAAAAAGGAGAGGAAGAAATGAGGAGAGAACACGAGGAGAGCAGGAGAGATGAGAGAACATGAGGAGAGATGAGTAGAGGAGGAGATGAAATGAGGAGAGGAGATAAAATGAGGGGAGGAGATGAGAGATGATGAGAGATGAGGAGAGGAGGAGAGATGAGGAGAGGAGATGAGGAGAGGAGATGAGGAGAGGAGATGAGGAGAGGAGAGGAGATGAGGTCTAGGTTGGTTTGGTCACATGTTTAACATACAGTCTTCATGTACACGTGACACGTGCAGGTTCACGGTTCGACTGGAAGGTGAAAACTGTGCCTCATGTTGGACTTTTTAAAACTAGTTTTCACTGAATCGAGAAGCTCAGTGTTGCATCTACTGATCTAAGGATTTACGCAGCACCCTCTAGTGGTCACGTGTGATATTAAGCTGTTGATGCACTTTGACTCCAAGTCATCTGTCTGAGTCCAAAATGGTCAAGTACAAATGTCTCAGTACTTTATTTGTACATTTACATTTTATGTTATTTTACCACATCCCAGAGGCAAATATCGTCAATTTTAGCTTCAGATTTCGTGTCCAGTAAAAACCACTTGCTGTATCTCTGCATGTTTGTGACTGGAGTCACTGAAGACCTTTGCAAAGTCTGGATTTCTCTTTCAAAACATTCAGGTTTTACAGGTTCTGCATCTGTCACAAGTTGTGCAGTCGGAGCCAATAAAATTTTAACCAAGTGATTCCGAGTCCGTTGTCTGCGTCTGATTTTGTCGCGTCCACCTCCTCCAGCACAGAATTATGACGTTTGTCTGTCTTCAATGAGGTGAAACGTTCAGACTGAGGTCGCTTTGAAACTCAGGACACATGAAAGCGGCCTGGATCTGGTTTGAGGGAAAAAAAAAAATAAATAAAATCAGATTTGTGTTGTTCAGACAGTCATAAAAATCAGATATGGGGAGAAAAAAAAAATCAATTAAAAAAAATAAAAATCAGATTTTGTCTGCAATCTGAACGTCGCCTAAATGAAATAACTGAAGGTTTGTGAGGAACAAGAAAAACCTGAAAAAATGTAAAGATACATATGAAAAATCCAGGTTCCTTTAGAAGTGTAACCGATGCAAAATACATCACGACGCTGAAAACAGTTCTACTAATCTCATCCTTACTGCTGCCTGGAGATACGTGGTTCTTACAGGACAGCAACGATCAACAGAGCAGGGGTCGGGAACTTACAGCTCCGGATCCAGATGTGGCTCTTCTGACGACTGCATCTGGCTCCAGATGAATCTTAGCTGGCATTTCTTAACACGATAACTAATGAATAATTTTAACCCATTCATTTTCTACGGCACCGGTTCAGGGCTGCGGGTGGCTGGAGCCACTCCGTTAAGTGCGTGGCCGCCCGCGACCCGCTCGGGGGCGGCGGCAGGTGGGGAGCTCGACTGGGACGGTACTGCAGGCGTCCTACGGCGAGCTCAGGGAGGCCAGAAACGTCCCGCGGAGGCCACGCTTTCATGGTCTGTATTCATACGGAGTAGCACGCCGTCTTCTCACTCTCGTGAACTTTTTTACTCGTGACCCAAGTTTTTGCTCGTGAGCCGGTACAAAATTTTGCCTGACGTCTCCCTGGTAACCCCGGGTTCCACTCTACATCACTTGAATTCAGCCTTAAAAGGTTCCACAGAGATGAACATGATCAATACTTGTCTTTTGTACTTGAAAAATAGCAAATGTGACGGTATTTTTACGTTGAAGACATTCTGATTTTTTTTTTTTTTTATTCATCCAGGTAAGTCTGTTGAGAACCAGTTCTCATTTACAGCGACGTCCTGGGCCAGAGAGACGACCGTTCACATCACATTCATACATGGGGGACATTTATGGGACCCACGCAGACACGGAATCAAACCCAGGACCCTTCGAGGCCCGAGTGCTACCACTGCACCACCGTGTCAATGCAGACTGAAGAATTCTTCATGGTTCTTCAACCTTCGTCTGGTGTTCGGGTCAAATTGACCCTTTGTCATATATTTGCACAGAGAAGTTGTGTGGTGTGGAAACGCCAGGGAGTAGAATCAGTACTTGAGTAAAAGGAAGTACAAGTACTCTTAAATAAAAGTTCTTGCGGTACTGAGTAACTTTTATATCATGGAGCAGATTCACTTCAGCTTTTTTGGGTGATTTGTTCATTTTTGTGGTTTATTTTATATCCTTATTTAGTTTCTTCATCATATTGTTCATTTTTGCTTGATTACTTGATTTTTTCTTCCCTTTTTGCTTATTTTGTTGGTTTTGTAGAATGACGGTTCGTTTCTCCTCCACATTGGTTTGTTTCTCGGTTATTTTTGTTCAACTTGTTCTTTGTTCATTTCATGGATAGTTTTGCTTCTTTTTGTGCAGTTTTGTTGATACTG
>JAQQAE010016641.1:0-11699 GCA_029823295.1 Pseudamia nigra
TCTGAAAGTGATACCAAAGATGCAAAACTCCAAAGATGATGTTAAAAAAAGTAAAAAAAAAAAAATATATATATATATATATATAAATGGTATAAAGACAAACTGCAAATAAGACATGAAAGGGAGAATGGACAGAAAAATGAATCTTGACTCTGTGTGCCATTTTCTTGGAATGGTTTGAGCTGTGTGGTTCAGTTTGTATCTTTGACTTCACTTTTCCTGTCGCAACGAGTCAAATCAGTGCTTTTGTTTTGTTTTGTTTTTGCATTTTTTTCACCTTTTTATATTACTGCCACCTCTGTTTCATCACATTGGTCCTGTGCAAACCTTAAACTAACATCTGTCCTGGTAAGTCCAATCAAATCTAAGCACAAGTGGACAGCACTAATACAACGTCGGAAAAATCCCAGGATGCTTTTCAGGACACATTCCTATCTGATGAGTCAGGACTGATTTGAAGGTGGTCTAGGAGTCATTTGTTCCCCTTCTCTTGTAGTGTGAACATGTATGGGGTGCATTCAGGACCACCTACTCCACTGAGGTAACCTGTCTAATGCACCATTGCTGTAAATTAAGAGTTTTCAAATAATCTGAAAAGCTAAAAAAAATCCCAGATAAATGGATAATTCATGATTCATATGCGTGTTGCTGTCTGAGTGCACCACTTTTTTTCTCTGCAAGAAGACAGCTGATATCTACTGTTCACATAATCTGGTATAAATTCATAAAGGCGGAGAAAGACAATAAAAATTAATAAAACAATAAAAGTTGCCATATCAATATTTAACCTACTCTCATTCCATTATGTTTGTGGGCACTTCACACAAACTATTTTGTGTGTAGGGCGTGTGGTTTTCCTTCTGTCGACTGGACTGGAAATTTGGTTTGAAGACGTTTCGCTACCTATCCAGGAAGCTTCTTCAGAACTGATAATGTCATGCAGACATTAAAGTTTAGGCATATAATTAGTTTGTTAGGGATGTGGGGGAAAGGGTCAGGGTGGGAGATACACATGTCATAATAGACAATAATAGCTGATAAGACTACATGGCTTCCCGTCTCCTAATTGGCTAGAGTGAAAAAGGTTGAGACCTTGAGTGGATGACAGTAGATTAATAAGGTCTAACATAGGCGTAGATTTCAGGGTGGGATTCATCTCCCCCTCAATATTTGTAAAATGTACATTTGTCCCTTCCAATAAAACACTTTGCTTTAGATGATATATACTGTAACTTTTTGATGTTTTCATGATTAGTTGGTACACATATACTCATTTTGTTGCATATTTTTGTGAATTTTTAATCACATTCATGTACTGGTTATTCTGTTCATTTTTCTCATTTCCTTGACTCTTGTTTGTTTTTCTCCATTTTTTTCATTATTTGGTTAATTTTGCACATGCTCTTGGTTAATTTGTTCATTTTTTCAATTTATTCTTTATTTTATTCATGTTTGTGCATTGTATTGATTATTTTCTTCATTTTTGCTCATTTTCTTGAGTATTTTTGCTTATTTTTACTAAATTTTTAAATTATTTTTGCTCACATCATATGTTTGTTTTGTTATTTTGCTCATTTTTTATTTATTTTATAAATTTTACTCATTTGTTGATTACTTTGTTAATTTTTGCTCATTTGCTTTATTTTCTTCATTTTCTTGATTCTTTCATCCCATCAGACAAAATCTACGCCCTTGAGGTCTGAAAAATTAAAATACAACAACATCATATTGTCAACTATCCAATAATTACTTTAACACCGTTATCTTTTTACCATTTGTGTTTTAAGACAAGCCACAAACAAAGTGAATCTCCTTCTGTTTATCTGACAAATTTCATTTTTGTGTCAGGGTCTGTCAAAGATGAGGCTTTGAAAAATGGGTCCTGTATTTACTTATGTGACATTGAGATCAAATAATTAGTCAAAGTGTGCACTTCACTTTATAGGTGCAGTCGAAGATGCTGGAAAACTCGCTATCCTCGATGCATGTTTGACAGGTGAGCAGCCTACAACACGGCTTAGAACCTCATACAGTAGGTGCACGAGTGAATGCACTCAGTCGCGGAGTTGAAAACACTCTCAGTGGCAGCTACTATGGAGCTAGCATCTGTATCTTATCTAGCCACAGGATGATTGACAGCCTGCATCTCAGATTCCTCCAACATGTGGTGCAGGTAAGAAAAGAACAGACATACTAGCTTGACAACTGTGAGGCTGTAAGTGGTGTTGACTGGCATGTCACCTGTTTAATCATTTATAATGAGCTGCCACAAGAGATCAGCTACGAGCTAGTTTGCCAACATCATAGACTGCACCTTTAACTTCTCCCAATGTTGTAATGAATGGAATGGAATCAGCTGTAAGTGTCATAAATAGGTGTGACAGTAGTGATGTCTATGTGACACAGGATAGAGGGAACAACTTGTCCATGTACAACTTCATGGTCTCATGAAATATTTTAGGTCGTAAAGGAGCTTGCATAGTCAGCAAGAAGGTCGAGCCTATGAGAAGTGACTACGCAATTTACATGTGTAAATTCATATGAAAAGACACACCCACAGCTGACCACTTATATTTGGATACTTCAGGATGGATGTTAATGCAAAGTCGGATCAGGGCTGTTTTGTTCGTTGTTGATAAAATAAAACGAAACTACATACAAAAACTGTCTCACCATTTTTCTGCTCCTCTGTCAAGTTCTCAACCTGAAGGGAAACAAACATAGGATGAGCCCACTTCACAGTCAGTGTAGAACAGGACCTGAGCCAAGACACGTCTATAGTTCAGTATGAACACAATGCCACACTGCTTTCTTCACATACTATTCTTGTTGAGGCAGAGGAGGTTGGGGAGGTTATGTGCTGGCAGGAGTAGGGTGGGGTGAGGAAATATGTGATACCAATGCTCGTGTCACCTATTTGTTTTAAAAGCCATCAGCTGTCCCTTCCCTTCTTCTCACTGTCCAACTGTCCAACAATAGCAGGCAAAGCAGCACTTTCAGCCTCTGTCTGGGTTTGGCAATGTGAGGTCAGGGCAAGTGTCGTCCCATGTTTCTCTTAGATAGAGAACACTTTCAACACATCAGTCAGTCAGTGATCGTAACAAACTGTGCTATGAGGGTGGGAGTTCATGCAAATTGGGCATCCGTGGCATCTTGAGCCATCAATACTTCATTTTGGGTGTTCTGTTGAAATCTTAAAGCAGCAAGTTGAGCCTTTTTTGCATAGGTTAAATAAGGGCCCAAAATGATCATGATAATTTACAAAGTAAATAACAAAATCAGCAGAAGCAAACAAAAAATCAAGAAAATGAACAAAAATGAACAAAATGCACAATAAAATGAGCTAAAATGGCCAAAATATTTCACAAAATACACTAAAATTGATAAAAATGTATATGTTGTTATTTACCATATAATACTGTTATCTAAATTAAAACCAACAGAATGATAGAAAATAAAAAATACCAAGAAAATGAACAAAATAAACAGGGAAACAAAACAAACAACCAAAAGCAAGGACATTTGCAAAAAAAAAAACAAATCCATAAACACCGAGCAGAAATGAAAGGAAATGCACAAGTAAGTAAACAAGAGATCCGTAAAATCAACCAAACTGAAGAACAGTTTTAAAATCAAACTCCAGCCCTCAGCCCCATGGGTGCACCTTTCACTAATACTGAGGGGGACATAAATCTGCAACTTCAACACTAACAATAATATGAAGTCTATTGGTTTTCTCTATCATTTCAGAATTTTTTTTTGGAGGAATGAGTATAATGTATATGAAATACACATTATATTTTAAATATGACTACAATTCAAAGGTCCAGATTTGACAGGTAATAGAGTGATTTAATTTGCGTAAATGATAAAATATAAAAACCTCTGTAATATGGTAATAAGTCCTAAGTGAGACATGCAAGAAGAAAGTCACAACCGTATTTTGCATTTTTTGAAGTGCTTATATTTCTTTAAGTTTTTCTTTTAATGAAATACTAGCATGTGTGATTTATAACTGAGTAATATTCATATTTTACTTGTCAAATCCACAACTTCATTCAAACTGCACTCATAATTGCAATATTGCCACAATAATAACAATTTTTTTTCACCCTTGATACATGTCTGCCCTCAGAAGCAGTTCCAGAAATATGTGGTTTACATTCTTATGAATCATTATCTTGATAAATTGTGAAACAGAGAAAAAAAAAAACAATTTGGCCTTGTACGTACTCACCGCTGCTTTGTATACGTCATCCATGGTTTTATCTCTGCTTCTGACACACTGCTGCACTCCAGAACCAGAACAAAGACTGCTCTGTAATGTTGGTAGAGAAGTGCAGTGCTAAAAAAACTTGTGACCCATCCTGCAAAATCCAAGGGCAATAGAGGGAGGCGTGACTGATAGATAGTCAGACAGACAGACAGAAAGCTATAAATAGTAAACAGTACCGGCCTTCCAACAATAATGAGTCACTAACAGCTTCAACAGTGACACAGTAATCTGTTTCTATAAAATTTCATGTGAATTTGAAGACAACTCGCAGGAAAATGTGCATTCCATGTATTTTCAACAATGGGTCTGGTGTGAATCAACTTGACCAGGTAAGAAAGGTGGTGCTGCAGGCTGTGTTAAATAACTGTACAAGAAGTAGAGCATCCTGTTTGTGATTTCCATCAAAAATATAATTTTAGGAATAATTTTGTCTTTTCATAATTCTACCGTTGTTTTACCAACAATGTTTTACCAACATGTAGGTAAAGTGCTATAACCACAAAGAGCTAACCAATCAGGTCACTGGGTCACATACCACCAACTTTGCATCCACATCGCTTTTTGTACATTTGCCCTTTTCCAAAAAATGTGAAAAAACACCTTTAGTGAATAAAATAAAACTTTTTTGGAAAATTTTGCAAGTTTTACAGTACAAGTTTTATTAAGTACACCTTGCCAGTACTGGGTTGGACCCCTTTCACATTCAGAAACTCCTTAATCATTTCTGACATGGATGGACATGATCAGTAATAACACTCAGGTTGGCTGTGGTGTTTAAATCATGCTCAGGTGGTACTAAGGGGGCTAAAGTGTGCCAAGAAAATACCTCCCACACCATTACACTGCAAGGAGCCTGAACTGTTGATACAAGGCAGGATTCATTCTGATCCTACCATCTGAATGTCGCTGCATAAATTCATCAGCCAGGCTACGTTTTTCTCGTCTTCCATTGTCCGGTTTTGGTGAGCCTGTGTGAATCGTAGCCTCTGTTTCCTGTTGTTAACTGACAGAAATGGCACCAGGTGTACGGTAGTCTAAGGCTGCTGCAGCCCATCTGCTTCAAGGTTCAACATGTTGATATTCTGCAAACTTTGGTTGTAACGAGCGGTCATTTGAGTTTCTGTGGCCTTTCCATCAGCTCGAACAAGTCTGACCATTCTTATCCAACCTTATCTTATCCAACGTTAACAAAGAATTTTCACCCAGACAACCATCACTCACTGGATATTTTGTCTTTTTCATCATTCTCTGTAAGACCTGGAAATGGTTGTGTTTAAAAAAAAAAAAAAACAATGGTAAAAGAAAATGATGGTAAAAGTTTACTTCTGTACAATAGTGAAAGTGTGACAGTCCAAAATCTAAAATATCCTGTAGCTTTAAGCAGCACAGTGTGTGTGTGAGATTCTTAGGTCTGATCATAAACAATCATTCCAGGCATGTGGAGATTTTTTGTAATGCCAGGTTTCAATAGACACACTCAGTGGTATTCAGATATGTCACAGCACATGTTAATACAAGGTCTGGAAAGGGCCTGGATTTAGCCAAGAGGTGCAGTCTCCTAGTTGGAAAGCCCCATTAATAACTAAGATAGTATCACAGAGAATTCTTTTTAGGTCACACATATCCATTTCACCATAAACACAAAAGCTGCCTCTGAAAATGTATGGCAGCTGCTTCCAAAAATGGGCATAAAGAGTGTGACATTTGTCTATTTTCTTATGTTTCTGATTATTTTCTATTTGCGTCCTGAGGACAGGGTGAACCCCGGTCTTGATGACAATAGAAATAAAGATAGAGCTATTTTGAATGTGTGATGTCCTTGTCTAGAAATAGTCATCGAGCAGTGGGGGTGGGAATCTCTGAATGACAGACGCTGTAGTGATAAATCTCTGTTGTAAGGCGAACACTATGCAGAACAGACAGCACCTGCCAATCTGCAGCAGCTGAACAGTGAGCTCACAAGTCACAGGCCAAGTCTCTGATTTTGGATCAGGTCTTTAGAAATTACAAAGACTGACTAAGACCAATTCAAATGGCAAATGTGACACAAAACTGAAAGTTCACAGTTTATTATACAGCTCTAGGCATCTAAAGGCAATTTGTAAATAATAATAATGATATAACATTATTAATAGTTTAGAGTTTATGGATTAAAAAATAAGAAGTTTTCTTTCAAGTCTTAGTTGAGAGTGCCGCATGATAAACTGGTGAATCGTCCAGGGTGTCAAAGTGAGCTCTCAAAAATGATCAACAAAATGGATTTATTTCTTTATATATATTTTGTAATTATTGCTGCTTAGGATATTTTCTGTTCCGTGTCACAGAGAAAACCATCTATTGTTCAGGTAAAGCTCCATGTGAATACAGTTGGTCTAAATCATTAATTGCATGGTGAGGTGTAATATGTGATGGAAACAGCAGAACATGTTAACATGGTGAAAACAAACATCGCTAAAGCTGCTCACTCACCTTATTTCTGCTCCTTTTCCTCAAAGTTTAACCACATTTCTTCCTCATTATAGAAATCCCTCATCATCATCTGTTTGAGGTCAGTTGCAAGATCCAGTTTCAGTCAACCGAGCTATGATTAAATTATTATACATTGTATGTATGTCATGTTTTCAGCCTTGTCATCATTGTCACATATTTTTTAATACATATATTTGAATGCAGATTATACATGGTACTCACAGACTGTAAAATATGTATAGAGCTCATTTTATGTGATTCTTCTTCATGTGCGGCAGGTGGGGCGGCGCCCTAGCGCCCTCTAGTTGCAGGCCACCATTGTCTGCTGCATGTGGGACATTCTGACGATCTTTCAGTGTTCCTCAAACCGGCCTACACCCCCACGAGAAGAAAAACAAAGACCAAGACTGGACTAGTAAAACCTGGCATGAAAGGCTGTTTGTCAGGTGCAAGACTATTTTGCACAAAGTGAATGGGCTTTTCCTAAACGCAAAACCCTAGATGACAGAGGAGGTCTGAACACTTCTTTTAAGATTTCACTCATCTGGAACAGTGGAAGTTATGTAAGAATGCTTTTCATTTGTTGCCGGTTTTGGGCCGGTCCACTGTCTGTGTTGTTAGTTGTTCTATCTCGACTCTTTTCTTTTGTCTCTCCTCTGCTCACTAACTCCAAGCAGTCGAGGCAGATGGCCTCCTACCCAGAGGCTTGGTTCTGCTGGACGTTTTTCTCTTCTTCTAAAGGAAGTTTTTCCTTCCCTCCTTCACCGTAGGCTTGCTCTCAGAGGTTTTGCTGGTTTTGTTCTCCATATATTGTTGCAGTTTCAGCCTTGAATTGTGAAGCACCTAGAAATAACCATGGATTATGTTTGGCAATATACAAATACAATTATGTTAACTACAGCTTGGCCTTTAACACAGGGGCGCCCAACTCCAGTCCTGAAGAGCACCTGTCCTGCATGTTTTCCAACTGGCTCTGCCCCACCCACTGTTGATGATGTGGATCAGGTGTGTTAAGTCCATGGGGCAACAACCGGGGCTGTTCAGTGAGGCCAATGCGGAAGTAACTTTATGTTGTAATCCCACCGTTTGGCTGCTAGGGAACCGATCGTCCAGCTCCAAGAAGCTTTTTTCCCATACAGATACATGTGACTTCTATCTGAAAGTGCTAAGAAGTGAATACATTTTTTTCATGGGTCATAATGGTCTCAAACATTGTATTTGGACCCTGTAATAAGTAATGTGACGGTCCATCTTTAACTTTTTGCTTCGTTATTAAGATACTATGGCAAATAATCTGACAAATGAATGCTGTTCTGGGGTTTAATTGACATGTCGCTGTAGCAGCAAGTCACTATAGTGAAGTCGGACCGATTCAGAGCTTTGTATCTTTTATTTATTCAATATGTTCATAGTTATACATGAGATACACTCAACTGCAGCTGTGATTAAGTGTTTACACTAACAACACTGTGATATGACTTTGTTTGACACTGTGTGGTGAAGTTTTATTGCATCAGCAAGATAGCAGCTAATGTTTGCTCTCCCATGAGTCCCCTGGCATGAACGCTTCGTAAGCCCTGCTGCTGTTCGTCCAAATATGGTTACATTCTGTTTTTGACTCCAAGATGCCATCCAGGAAGTGACAACCCGATTGGCCTCAAAGCAGTCCTTCAGAAACTAATAGGTGACGTCATGGTCACTCTGTCCATAATATATACAGACTATGGTTCAGTCACTCAGAAGCTGGAAGATACATTGGGTGGGGCACAGCCAGTTGGAAACCATGCAGAACAGATGTCTGTGAAGATTCTCAGTCATCCAGGTCATAGTATCCAAGGCCTGTGGTTTTCCTTCTGTTGACTGTCAAATTTCCAGTCCAGTCGACAGAAGGAAAACCACACGCCTTGGATGCGAGACAGATGCTCTTGAGGGCTGGAGTTAGGCACCGCTGCTTTAACACAAACATCCCTGATGTACTGATGAGCAAACTGTTTGAACTTGGCCTCACTGCACATACCTGCACCTGGATCAAAGTCTTTCTGACAAACCGTCCACAATCCGTGAAGCTCGGCCTCCACCTCCCCTAAACCCTCACACTCAGCACTGGCTTTCTACAAGACTGTGAGCTGAGACATGACACCACTGTGGTTGGACACATTTCTGGAGCTGATAAGTCTGCTTACAGGGATGAGGTCTTCAAACTGTCAGCATGGTGCACAACAAATAATCTGAACTGGACTTTAAGGAAAACTAAGGAACTCATCCTGGATTTCAGGAAGTGCAAGGCTGATCCTCAATCTCTATACATCAATGGAGATTGTGGGGAAAGGATAAACAACTTTGAATGTCTCACATAATAGACATCACCTGATCTGACTGTTTATAGGAAAACTCCTCACATCTTTGTACTGCTCCTCCAGAGAGAACCTAATCACATACTGTATGTACAATACGGCGTGCAGGCTGCTCAGCTGCTGACAGGAAAGCACTACAGAGGATCATCAATAGAGCACATAAAAATAAGTGGCTGTTCTCTTTCCTCCCCGAAGGACACTGCAAATACCCCCCACCTCATGAGGGGTCAGCAACATCACCAAAGACAATTCACATGCCAGACACTATCTATTTGACCTGTTGCCCTCTGGCAGACACTTCAGGTCACTCAAAACACAAACAAACAGACTCAGAAACAGTTTCTTTTGCACATTGCAGTCAGCACCTGAAACACACATAAATATACAAAATAAAAAGCAATATATTTCTGTACATATGTATTATAGTATCTTTTTAGAGTTGTGTAATACATTCATTTTTATTATATTGATTTTACTACACTATCTTCTGTTTATTTGATTGTTATTAACTGGTTGTATGTGTGTAATTTTCCAGGGTGTGAATGCTAGTAGTTGCAGGATGAATGCCCAGAATGTGTATTTTATGTTATTTTATGTATTTTATTGTATCTTTTTAAATTGTAACAATAAAGGCTTTCTATTCTGTTCTATTCTATTCTAGTCAAGGAATTAATACACTGTACAGACTCTATTCTGCCCTCTGGTGGCTGTAGTTGAGTCCACTTCAATGCACACCAGGACAGAACAGTTGCTTAACCCTTAAATAGTCAAGCACATAGAAACATGTTGGAAAATTAATCTATTGTTACTTTGTAATGTATTTAGGTTAAAATAACACAAATTCATGATTTTTTCAAAAGATGTGTTCTACTTTCTATTTTGGTGTTGGTATCCCCCAAGACACATTGTCCACTTAGGGCATTATAATAATACCATCATATCATTTTGAAGTATTTTATTTTTCAGCTTTGAAAAAAATGTTATTTCTTTAAAATGTTAAATGTTAATTAGTGAATTTATTTCTTACTTTGCATGCACAGATTTTAAAAAGTGGGAAAGAACAATAATGAGCGCTTGCATATGCTCTGAACGCTGAAAATGGGTGCAATATTTTTATATTTTTTAAATTATCAATACAATTCTCATTCTTCCAATTAAAATAAATTCATCTTCATCATCTTCTTCACTGATTCTTGTGTTTTGGATAAAATTCTTACAACAATCTGCACATCTCTCTACCTTCATCTGTACAAAATGCTCCCAAACCACCACCAAGTGCATATGTACACTGGTGAATTGATGTATAATATGCATTTAAGAGTAAGTAAATAGCAATTAATAATTCACAACTTTGTATTATTGATTATTTTTAGAGTATAAGTCTTAAAACAAAAATATGTCACTTTTTATTCCTGTTTTATACCCCTATCTGGTCACAGTATCTTGCAGGATACAAACATTTAATGCCCGATTACCAAAACTGTGTAAATGTACAGTAATTCATTTTCTTTCAACATGAATATAAAAGTTCATCATTAAAAAACAATATATTTTGAATATAACACCTACAAAATATAATAAACATGAAAACCAGCAACCCTTATTTCTCCATCAGGGTCTTTGTCCACATAGGCAGACATTTTCGACTTTACAGTATACAGTTGAATGATTGCATGAAGTCACATGACTTGAGAAACTCACTAGTGTCCCTTTCAGTGTTTATTACAATATAAAGTTTGGAAACTTAAAGCCCTGCCCTCTACAGACTGTCCTGTATCCCCCAGGAGATAAAAACCATTTAAGGATTAAGACGACGAGTGACAGAAGAAAATATAAACATGATCTAAATCAGGGGTTGGGAACCTTTTTGGCTGACAGAACCATGAAAGTCACATATTTTTAAATGTATTTCCGTGAGAGCCATATAATATTTTTGACACTAAATACAACTAAATGTGTGAATTTTTAAGTAAAACCTACAATTTAAGAGTATAATAAGTCTCTGAATGTATTCTTTTTAGTATCATTGTGATACTGAAGCAAACCGATAATAAATAAAATACTCCCTACTCTTAATGCGACTTCTGGTGTTGGATGCTTTTGCTAATGGTCTTATCGTCTGGTTGATACGCGGTGAGGTGAAGCTTCATGCAGGTGTTGAGGTTTTCATTCATTAAACATGATTTTGATGTTTTTCAGATGTGAGAATGACTGCTCATGGATATTTCGATGTAAATGTAGCATGGCGTGTGTCGAAGTGTCACTTTATATTTGACCGTTTCATTGATTAAATTTTATCATTGCATATTAGACCCAACGTAAAACCTGCTCTGTCCACAAAGGTGAATTCCTCTGTCCATTCGTGCTGATATGTACGATACGCCTCATCTGTTTTTCTTTTCGCCATCTTCATCGTCAAAAGGGTTTGCTCTGAATAAATTACCTAGCTGACTACTGAAAGCAGGGAAAGTTACTTCTTGACCTCACGACGACAACCCTTTAACACTGAACATTTAAGGCGTTTGGCAAAGGTGAAACCCTTTCTTTCAAAACAGCATTTTGAAACAGTGATCCATGCCTTTATTTCATCACGGCTGGAT
>JAQQAE010016642.1:0-11699 GCA_029823295.1 Pseudamia nigra
CAGACACTACAGGTTTTCTTTCCAGCCACTCACTAAAGCAGGTGTTTTCACTGAAGAGTAATCAGTGGGGAAAAAAAATCAGTGAAATGACCTGCTGAAGAGACTAGTTGGAAAGAAAACCTGTAGTGTCTCGACCCTTTGTGGCAGTAATTGAGAACCCCTGGACTATGGTGAGGTGTATACAAGGTAAGCTGGAATAAACTATAGAAAGGCATGACAGGAATAAATGACAAATAAGTGACAAGTCCCAGAAATGAACAGAAACTGCTTATGTAATGCTGTCTCTACCTTTCATGCATTCAGTGTTTTACAGTGTCACATTTGTACCATTGCACAGGTTCAGATTCAGCTGAACTTTATTAAGCCCTAGAGGAATTTCATGTGCCATTCAGTTCAAGAAAAAAAAAGAAAAATACAAAGACATCAAGTAATCAGTGAATTATTCGTAGAGTATTCAGTTTCAGTTTAGTCTCCCATTTCCACACTACCGTAGATTAAGTACTGATTAAATTGTCGGTTTGGCTGTGAGGTTGAAGGATCTTCTGTAAAGTGAGTTAAGTTGTCCACCTTCTCTAGTTAAATATGTTGGATGTCGTCTGGTTTTGTCTTGCACAAGGACAATTTGACATGCCAAACTGGGTGGAGAGTGAACCTTCAACTTCAGAGGTTGCACAGTATATGTAATACATATGCAGTGTTAGAGTGAGATGAATAACAAAAGCCATGAAAGACACTTGAATTTCACCATTTAGTCAGAGCAAATCATGTCTTTAGTCTTATAAACTGTGACCTTGGATAGCTAAATGATTCTAAAATATGCAACATCTACACATGTAAAGAATATTTTTACCACTAACCTTAAGTGGCATATACAGTACTATGCAAATGTTTTAGGCACCTTGGCTTTATTATTTTAGTAGATTATAATGATCATTAACATGCATTCCTCAATCACATTAGGAGCAGAATACACAGAAACATTTTACTTTCTTCCCAGTGAATTATCAATATCAAGTGTTCCCTACCTTGCTACTCTTCCTGAAACAAATACATTTGCTGTATCTGAAGTCTCTGGGCATGGTGAGAGGTTTAGCTCGGTTGCTTCATTACTTTTTTTTGGTAAACAATATGAAGTAGGAGCCAGTATGAAATGCAAGCATATGTAACTCCAAGTTTCTGAGTGCTCTTCCTAGAAACAAATGAACTGTGAACAAACATTACTATTACTTATATTAGCAGGGTTACCGAGCCTGCTGGGCTTTCTGAGCTGCGTGGCTCAGCACCCTAAGCAGGACTGTCCAGCTCCTGTAGCCGAGTGTGGCTGGGTGCCCCTAGTGGCACCACCTAGCTCCTGTAGCCAAATGTGGCGCTATACTGAACGAGGCTGCAGATGGTGCCCGACAACTCTGTATGTAACTGCTGTGATGATTATGAGTGAAACCCAGGATGTACCATGGGATCACTGACATGGCTGTGCAGCTAGCAGAATGCACAATCCACTGGAATAATTGCAACCATGACTGGTAAGAGCAAAGGAGGTGGACTCTACTGCTCCACTCATCTTGAGACTTTGACTATCACCTGCAGAGTTTGCTATTCAATTCAATTCAATTGTATTTGTATAACACCAATCATAATTGACAATTATCTCTAGGTGCTTCACAATTCAAGATCGAGGCCTATTGTAAGTAGGTACAGTACATTCCTCAGGAGGCTAATGCTAGCCTTACCCTTAGCCACCACTATAGTGAGAATGAACATGTCAGGATGTCCAGCACACTATAAAGTCATACTGTGCCTCGTTGAAAAACAAGTTTCTCAACCAAAACTTGTGAAACACAAGTTGCTTCTCAGTCAAAAGTAGACTTTGCTTTTTGCATTTTCTGGCATGTTTTGCAACATGGTGGGTAAGTCAAACAGCATAGCATAAATCATGCATCATGGGGACTTTTGCTCAGGACTGTATATAATACAGTCTGTCCAGTTTTCATTAAACTGTTTCCTGTGAGAAAGGGTTGCGTCAACTACTATAAATTGCCTCCCACTTGCAGGAACCTGAAGTGTGAACTGTGATCTAATACAGTGTATGTGATAGCCTCCATACCTTTACCATCCCTGCAGCTGTTCAAATTGGGATTCATGTAGTCACTGTGTTTATGAGTCACCATCCCACGAGAGCGTAAAACCATGGCTGAAAAAGAAGGTGAAAGGAAAAGAGAGAGCAAAGAGCAGGAGACAGAGAGAAAACCATAAGGGGTGGAGGCGTGTATGCATGAGTCATATGGCCTGACTGGTCAAGGTGATGATTCTGAAAGTGCTATTTCTGGAGTTCCCATCAATTCTGTCTTATCTCCTCCACGGGGCCTTTTCAATGTGTGCGCCTGTGCTTGTGTGTTAATAAGAACCTGAATGGTACGGACGTTCTTCTGCACTTTCCTACCTAAATGACTCCCCTGATAGATTAGAGTAAGTGGTTCTACAAGTGTAATGAAGGCTTAGTACCTTGGAACACCACTGACACTGGATGTTTTTGTTAATGAGTACCATTCCCCCATTACTTGTTGTTTTTGTTGTTTACATCCACAATGTAAAAAGAAGAATCAAGGACCTCATTTTAACACTAGAACCACCAGGGTTTAGTATATATCTACAACACTCAACAGGGTCAATTTTACTTAGGCAAGATTTCTACTACAAAATGTCCCCTGTCATTTTATGAAACAATTTACCTCGTAAATTAATGTATTATCTTTTACAAGAATGTCCTGGCCAAGCAACAGATTTAGTAAAGGTTACACAGAAAGAGACAGTGTTTCAATCACACATACATGCAAAAAAATCCTACATGTTACTAAAACCTTAAGATAAAAATGTATTTATTAGAGATGATAAAAACAATGAATACTGATGTTAAGGAACCTGATGATTAATGTGACCAGCTCATTGGTTTTAGGTCTTTTTGTAAGTCATTTCAAGTACTCAGAGCAGATAATCTGAAAGTCTTTCCCCAAATTCAGTAAGGATTTGTGGTATACAGTAGATAATAAGAAAAGATTCTGAGACCGGGGGCTGCCCAGATCTTTTGGGTTGGATCTTTTCAGTGGGTGTAAGTCTGAAGATAAGGTCTAAAGTTATAACATGACTGTTCAGGAAAATGTGTATATACTGTAAATGTTTGATTTTTGAATCATAAATCTGGTGGTTTTCAGCTGTAACCTGCTACATCACTTGACACAACCTTTCTGACCATACAATTAAACCTTATTGCCTGAAAACACGAATGTTTAAACATAAACAGGGTAAAATTCAACTTACTCAATATGGGTACATTTGACCCAGTGGCCGTTGTAGGTATAAATACATAATTTTCTACTCAATGTTGATCACTAGTGTCAACATTGAGCTGTTAAATATAGCTGTTAAATATTTAAAATAAAGAAAAATATCTTGAAAGTGATTTGTCAATGAGTAAATACAGCTCACAAGGAATTTTGGCTGTCAGTAGCTCAGCTTTATTGTGTTCTTTGAAAAATAAACACTGATATATTGTAGATTTGTTCTCCATTGAATCTGACCTCCACTGTGTACAGTATACTGTATACATGTACCTTTATAGAGAATTCATTGTTGAATATTTAATTACAATTAGAGCAAATGAGGTCAGTTTTACTTGACAGTCAGTTTCAAGGAACTCAGCTTTGGTCAATTACAGGATAAAAATAAACCCACAATTCACAGCAAGGAACTACATTTGTTGATCATTAAGTGTGCCTGTTTGGACTAACGAGTGTGTATGTAACAGCTTGTGTAGTATTCTCTTTTCGCTTCTTGTACTGTAGATTAAAGCAGCGTCTGTATGTTTCACTGTGAACATTAGCCAGTAGAACTCAGGATGCCTGTTTAATAGTGAAAGTAAAAGCATTTCCTTTCATTTGCTGAAGAAGACTTTGCACAGTGTCTGACTCTCCCATCATCAAAAGATGATTGTAACTCTGGGCGTACATACATGTTAAGTCATTGCAGAAGCTTATTGAATCAATACCACAGCAAATGTGTGCCGTAATCAAAGCTAAAGGCGTCCAACAAAATATTATGCAAACTGAAGCCTTTTTTCTGATTAGCCTCACTGATAAGTGGTTTTCTTAAGGCTACACAGCTATTTCGTCCCAATCCTTTGAGCTGCCTTTGCATTGTGTGTGTGGAAATGCTTTTACTTTCACTATTAAACACAGTCCTGAGGTCTACTGTTGTTTTTTTTACAATTTGATTTCCACCACATATTTAAGTGATTATTGGTCTTGATCATTCAAGATTTTTTTCCAACCACATTTTTTCTTCAAAGATGATGGTTCGCCACTATTCTTATATCACTTGTTGCCACCTGAAACATAATCACCCACGCAGAAATTATCCAATGGAAGTCTCGTACCTATTTGCTTAGTTAAATCCAGGTGGTGACCTTTTTTTGGCCAGGCAGTGTATATTCTGTATGTACTGTATAGTTGTGTGTGTTGTATCTGAGACCAAAATGTTATTGCAGACTTTTTCATTGTAAAAGAAGAAAAATATTGAGCGGGGTGGAAGTTAGGTAAATTATATTAAAAGGTCAACTTACATAAATGTAGGCAGCACAGCAATTCATTAATTTTACACAGTAACATGTATTGTTGCTGCATGGATGTTGTATGTGCTGGAGAAAATGTTTGAAAGTAATTTAGCACCGATATGGAGTAAGACCCCATTTAGACTTGGTATTCAGAATGTAATCTGGATCCAGATTTGTTATCCGGCAGATACCATTTGTGTTAATAGCTGAAAATATAAATGCAATCTTCTCTGTTGGACATCAACCTCCAGTGTGAAACCTGCATAAGTCATTTAAATTGGTGGCAAATGATCCAGGAGAATGGTCCAGAAGATCATAGTCTGGTAATGAATCCTTTACCTTTTGCATTTTTTGTTACCTGGATAACATATCCGGATACAGATCACATTTTAACACTTAGTCTAATTGGGTTCGAGAGGCATGTAGCTTGATGGCACTTTGATAGTGACTATCAATTAAAAAAAAACATTGTTATGTGTTTGCCTATGTGCAATGAATTCAAAAGATAATGAAACAAGACATTTATAAGTGGCATGATCACAATATATAACAAATATATATTAATAAACACATCAATACTTAAAGACAAAAAAAATTAAAACACGTCTTTCAAAAGCTCATTGTGCTTCTAAGTTCCTGTTAGTGATCAGCTCATTTACAATAAAACAGAGTAATGGAAAAAGAAAGAAAAGCTGAAAGCTGTAATGATCTATCATATTATCTTTAATAGTAAAACTCTAGATACTGCATTTTAAGCTCCATATAACACATCTCACGTGGTTTCAAGTTTTGTGTGCACACACAGGAAGGCAGTTATTGTATCTAAAGCATCTGTGAATGGTGATCTGATCTCTTCACCTCATTTATATCTTTTATTTAAAGCTATGGAAGTAATTACCGTGTTTGGATAAAGAGGACAGTAGAAAATCAGGGAATGTTCAAATATATTCTAGTGAAACTACAGACAGAAGGCATGACACATGTCTTTTTTATTTTTCTAGATAGCATCATGTCTGATCTACAACAACTGTTTCTAGTTTCACTCCATCCTTCTGTCCTGCCTGTCATGCAATGCTTACTCTGTCTAGTTCAATGTTCTTTCTATCTATTGAATCTGGTCTGGCCTATTGATCATGTCTGTAGAATTGCTGAAGGAGACAAAGTCACAGGGCTAATAAGACAGAAGAAAATGTCAGCGTGAAATCTTAATGCCTGTTTGAATTTGCGTTGATCTCATTTGCGCCAACAATGTGTGAACTTTATCTCCCAAGACCTCTCGCGGCTGATTGTGATATGTAAACAGTATGTTTGATAAGCGGTGCAGGTGTGATTGACAGGTGTCAGTTAGCATTTCCAATGAACAGTCGACATGGATGCATACTGTAAGCACAGTGCTTAACAAATTTATTAGACCACCAAGATTTATGCTGCAGCTGCCCTAAATTAACAATATTGGTAATCACTAAAATCATTTTAATGTTTTTATAGTGCTTAATCCACCAGTATGCACAAGCTCATTAATCAAAATACAATACAAATGCTACAATATAATTTTTGTTATGCATGAATTTTCAAATTTACTGCTTTATACAAAAGCATAAAAAACTAAAGCACATCATTATTTCTTGATTAAGATGCCACATTACAGTTTTTCCTTGCATTCCTGAAGAGAAAAAAATTGATTTAGTAGTTGGTATTTTATGCTTGATTTATTTCGACATCTCAGAGAAGTCCAGTGTACCTGCTCAAATTTGGATATAAAAATGTGAATTCAATATGAACTTCACCACTCCTCTTAAAAATGGGAAAATATCCAGTGTGCATAAAAGCACTTCATGATGCTGGATAGTCTCTGGACATGTAGAACAGATGGTCTAATAAATGTGTTAAGCACAATCCACCCTGGATTTCATCTGTACAAACACTCATCCTCTGAGGCATAGACAGTGTGTATGGTAAATAGAATTGATCATTCTTGGAATCTGCAAATCCCTCTGCTTTTTTTGGCAATGTTTTGGTTATTTTTAAAGGTCACCACAAACGTGTGGGCCGTGCTCTCCAAACAAACTCCTGTTACACTCTTTTCTGACTGAAACAGCATCTGATAGAAGTTTGGTTTCAGACTCTCAGAGATTTTAAATCAGAGGTGATGCCTCTGTGTTCAGTACCTCTTTTGAGACACAGGTGCAAATCACAAACAATTTCAAACAACACTGCATCAGCTACTCTACACTTCTACCAGGAACAATATCTACTTTTAATTATTATTATTACTCTTTTTTTTTATAAAATCTGAATCATTTTGCTAAACAGCAAAACTATGTTGTTCAGTGGCTCCATTCGACAGATATGTTTTGTTTTCTTGGTAGTACTTAAATCTGCAAGTGCTCCGGTGTCAGATGTCTGATTGCAATAAATGTCATCTTACTAGTGTTCAAACCAAAGGATGAAACACTGTTAGGTCATCTGTATCTGCACTTATACAACCATAAAATCAAACTTAGATATCAAACCCATGAAGTAAAGATATGAAACCAATACTACTAGTCATGTAAGCTGACCTTTAAAAGAGAAGATGCACGCAAAGTCACAGATACGGTCTGCACACATATCAATCCTCATACACACTTCACTTTGTACTTCAATTTATCCTCCTTCATGTGGGCTGCTGTCAGGTTTCTGATTTTGTGGTTGTTGGCTGGATGTTTTGGACTTTAGAGAGTGTGACTGGGACTTTTCCTTCTCCTGGGGTTGGTGCCCTCATGATCGGTGTACCTGTGATAAGAGAGATATGTGGATTCTTTAAAACTAGTTGTCAGAATCCTTGGGCAAAATAGCTAAACTTTTACTGATTGTAGTTATTTGCATGTGCATTTTAAACATCCCCTCCATAATATATTGTTAAAATAAGTCTGTGCACAAGGGGACATTACCAACTGTTGCTTGCAGATCTGCCAGTCTCTCCTTAAACTTCTGCTGCAGATACAGTTCCTCTTTGGAGTAGTTTTTGGCAAATGCAGACAACAGAAGACCCACAGCCATGGAGGTGCCTCCCACACAGAACAGCACAGCACCAGTCAGTTTACAAACATCCAGTGCTTGGTTGAAACTAACTGCATGGCTGCAGAAAAGTAAAGAATCGGTTTATAGCATGATGGTGAAATATAACATTGTATCTAACCTGAAAATTTAGAAAATGGCTCTTGTGAAGAAGGCACAATGCGAATTTTGCCTGAAGTTTGTATGAACAAAATCATATTTTTCTTAATTGCAATGCATAGGTAAATTTAAAATGTTTTATTGTTTTCTACCTATCAACAAAAAGGAGATCATCTTCACCAAATGCCTCAATCCTGGCTGGAGTAGCATAGCCGACCAAGACAACAACAAATCCTGCAAACAAGATCAAGCATCCAAACGCTAGACAGACCTGGAAATAAAGGAAAGTTACTGGGTAGATTCTGGGTTAATTATACTGTAGACAAACAATATCATTTGGTAAATGCTTTCAGGGGCCAAAGTCTTGATAAATTTTTACAATGCTGGCCACTTTTAAGTTAAAATTACAACATGACTGTGTATTTAGATCAGGTAAGATGTAAGAATATGTTTTATGTTATTCTCACCTTCCAGAGTACAGAGCTCCACCTGCTAGGCGATCTCTGAATCTGAAAATCTTCATCACGTTCCCAGATAGAAGCTGTGCATTCTTCATAAAACTATGAGATCAGAGAGACATTTTGTAAATCGAAACTGAAAGCCACAAGACATCATCCCACCACTGTAAAACAGACATTTATAGCATTTCATGATGCTACTGTGGGTACACCATGCGCTTGTGGGTACTTTTGTGTGTATACTCATGAGTACAGTATGTTGTACCTGGTGTAGGTAGGAGCGAACTCCATACTGCTGGCAGTTTCCACTGGCTTGAGCTTGCTCTCCATACTCTGATCCACAGATCTCTGAGCAAGAAGTCATCCTTCACATCTGTCTACCTGCTAGACAACACACATGGGCACACCCTCATACTTGGTGTAAGCAACCACCCACACAGTTTATGGACGAGCTTTTAGTTTTTGTTTAGCAAATGCAAACAGTATGTAAGCATAACATTCATGTATACAACACATTCATACATGCAAGGCAGTATCCCCACTTATACCGGTTGCATGTTATGTAACTTCGTTCTGAAGGCATGGGTGCTTCAGTACATTAAGATTAATGATGCATTCTCCTTGTCTGCTCTTATAAAATAAGCCATGTATAATTACATTGTGCCTTGTCTTTACAACCAATATTGTGATGCCTGACTACAGATAGTGCAGAAATAAATGAAATTAACTTTTTCTTTTTTTACTGAAACCTATTATTTTGCTGCATAACAGCAAATTCACGTGGCAGACATAACAGTATACAAGGTTATACTGAAGATCTACAATACAATACATACATGTAGATATACAGTACTATTCCTGCCCAGGTTAAGAGATATACTCATTCATATTTTATTTGTAATTTTGTTTACGTACATTAGATAAGTAGACTGCAGCAGAGGTTTATTCTAGGAACATTGCAAAATATAGTATATTGTAATTTTAATGTGAACAATGAACAATTTTTGCAACTTTTCTTGAATTTTTGGATCATGAAAGTGATGCAACAAAATACACTTCAGCTTTAAGAAAAATATCTTCACAATTCTAACTCCCTGAATATCTATTAGAAACAGTCTAGAGGCAGTCTGTTGCCCCGTGCTTTGACATAAACACACAACTATGTCCCATGTCTCAATTTTTGTCAGCTGGCACTAAATCTCAACTGCTATTGCTGTGTTGCAGTATGAGTGAATTACACTGGAGAATAGAAAATTCTTGCTTTCTCATTTAAATGTTGTAATTGTTACTTTCAATTAAATATTTATTTTTTTTAAACTGCATAAATGAACTGGTGGCAGGTATAATTTTACATGCATAGCCAATGTATCCTTTCACATTTTTATTCAGAGCAAATAATAATCTGTGTACAGTGTATCCTACTGTGTCATAGAATATGCTGCATGTGTGCAACTTATTTGCTGCATGCGTACTAATGAAAGATCTGTGGCCAAAATGTTTAACCCTCTGTAATTTTTTTTTGTCATAGCCTGCAGGCAAGTTGTCATCAGTGTTTGCATAATGGATGTGAAGTGCATGGGATAAATATGGCTTCACATGCAGAGGAAATGGCCAATGTACAGATTATAGAGTACATCCATTTAACCAAATCACACAATATTTGTATTTCTTGAAATTAATAAATATGTAAATATTATTAAAAGAATGTTACTGAAATTGTTCATGACATGATCATATTCAAAATGCAAATATGTCAATCAACAGATAAAAAAGTATTTTTTTATCTAATGTAATGATGAGAAATACTAGGACATTTTTTAATGTTGGCAGATCACAACCAAGTTTTATCTTCTGTCTGTGAACATTACTTCAAAATTATTAAACACGATTTCACACAGTGTAACGTGGAAATAGCCAGAATCAGATAACAGATTAAGAAGGTTATGAGTGAAATGCTCCATTAAGATGAGCTACACCATTCCCTGGTATGTAATGATAATCATATTATTCCTTAATTTGTACCTGCTAAGGACTCTCATGAGCATCTCGTTACTCCAAGATGTTATGAAGTCTGCCTGCATATATTCACATTTGTGTTTCATTAAAGCTTAGATTGACTTCATCCTGCCTAATATTCTAATAGAAAATGGGAGTGATTGTAAGGATTACAAATCCCATGTGCTTTGTGATTATAATTGATTTAAAATGCAAAAACGATGTGTGGCTAATTTTGCAGTTGTCATATTTCAAATCATCATTACACTGTGAAAAAACATGAAAAAAAGGCTTGTTAGCTAAAACCAGCGCTGGTGAGACGCAGAAAACACCCAAGTAGGCACGTGAACAAACAATCTGGTTTTCATGGCTTTCAGAGAAGGACTCAGTCTTTTACAAAACAGTCACGATAGCGTGGCAGTGTGACCACTCTCACAGGTGAACACTCCAATAATATAATGTTTAGTTAAAAAAGATTCATGAATCCAATCATTAAACTCGAGGCCTAATAAATACGTGTCCTTCTCGTGGCTCCATGACCTATCGGGCGTTTCACTGGGAGCTCTCCATGGTGCTGAACGCCATAACCCTCCAGCCCTCAGAACAGCAGGACAGGAAAACACACAGACGTAATATGTGACGCCAATCTGGAAACAGACTACATCTTCCTCCCTCCCCATGAGACACAAATAGACACACATCACGCTTTTCAATTAAACTTCAAACAGTAGCCAATGCATCACACCGGGCTGCAAAAATCCAAGTCGCTTTACGCCTCAACTCCTCCACAACAAATCTGAAAACGTAAAATATCTGAATGCACAAGCAAGGACATTAAGTTTAACCTTACTCCATGCAAGACAACGTATTGACTAGAGAGGTCTCAACAGATTCGGTTAATGACAACATCGTAACATGATGTTCTTTTTCCCCCATAGTTTTATCCCCCAATGTAAAAGACGATTCCAGATGTGCAAGGTGACATCGATGAAAAAGACAGAAGAAAACGTACAGAATATATATTTCATACAATATTTCCAGCAATGAATATGCTGCAGAGTCGTCATAGCGTCAAAATAAACATTTAAATCCTAATTTACCTGTCATTACCAGCTCGGAGAGTGATCGCTCGCTGCTGTTTCCTCAGCCGGGTCCCATCACTCTAGAGTCAACCCCCCTCTCTCTCGCTTTCTCTCTCTCTCCATGTCTGTTTCCACCGATGATTCAGATTTTCACTCTGTCTACTGCGCATGCGTTATATCCATGGAGATATATGATTCAATGGCGGATATAAATAACTAGACTGGATAGGTAGAACGATTGCTGGACAGAAAGTCATTCATGGGGGATTCGTGCAGGTGGTAGGAATTAAGTCTTGGTGAAAACCCATAGGTAGGTAGGTAGGTAGGATAGATAGATAGATAGATAGATAGATAGATAGATAGATAGATAGATAGATAGATAGATAGATAGATAGATAG
>JAQQAE010016643.1:0-11699 GCA_029823295.1 Pseudamia nigra
ACCTCTCTTATCTTTTTAAATGGGTGAACTTGCACATTTTTACATTTCCCAATACTTATTGTCCCCACTGTATGTTGAGTTCTGTGAACTTTTTGACCACCACTTGTATGTTCAAAGCTGCCCGAGGCCAGATTTTTCTGCAAATTGATGACTTCTTCTAGGATCTTGATGTGCTGTTCTTTTTTCCTAATGCCATAATCATGGTTAAAGTAATCACATCCGGTTGCATGCTGTGCTCAAGCGCAAGTGACTCTCATCTGTCTCTGTTCAAATGATCATTTTTGTTGCTGTTTTGCTGCCGTGAAGCAGCCTCTATGGGAAACATAAAGGCATGAGATCCGGTGTTTCTGGATTTGATGACAATAAGATGCTACTTTAAGGCTTTCCCTCTTTCAGCTCCACCAGATGAGCTTTTTTTTCAGGAAATGCATCTCCATCCCGTCATCATTCCTTATTTCCCATAATCACCTTGAATTATGACCTTCTGATGACAAGTGGTTTAGCTTTATCCTTGATGGGAATGACTGGTTCTCCTGCCTCTGCTTTTTGAGTTTTGAATAAAAATAATGTGAAGTTCGGAGCTGAATTAGACACTGCTGAGTCATTGGGATCTTTTTTTTTTTTTAAATACAGGTTTTGGTAATATAGCTCTATCAAACATGTTGTCACTAAATCCCCAATATCACCAGACAACAGAGATTGTGTTTATTTCTTCAGCACATTTCGATGACTCTAAATGATGTAGAACTGGAAACCAGAAGTGGAAAATGTTATCACAACATCAACAATTATCAGAAAAAAGTGTCAAATCAACCTGTTTTGGTGTCTAGTGAAAGGTGACGAAGGAAACAAAGAACGCTGAAGATGTCTGACATTTGGAAATTATTTGTAAAAGGTGAAACAAGAAGAAAGTAAGGTCAAATACATGTATGAAAATGGGACAAGAGACATTTGGCCAAAATGTGATAAAGCTATGCAGAAAAAAAATGGTGTGCAACCTAAAAGACACAACAAAGCAAAAACCTAATGCAGACAAGATACACCCCTAGTCTCTGATTTCACAATTAACTGTATATTTTGTGCATTTCATGTGCTTTTAATTTTGTTACCCAGCAGACAAAAGAAAAACAAATCAAAGTAATTCAACTTTTATTAACACATATTGACCTATTTTTTTGTAAGTATAAAGCTAAGTATATTTTGAACAAAATATGTATGCACTTATTTTTACCACTGCATTAAAATTGCAAGACTAAATAAGCAATAAAAAAAGGAAAAACAAAGCAGAAGAAAAGAAAACAAACAAACAATGGAAATGGCAACACCGGCTGTGTGGAGTTTGCATGTTCTCCCCACGTCTGCGTCGGTTCTCTCCATGTACTCCATCTTCCTCCCACAACCAAAAGCATGCATTAGGGTTAGGTTAACTGGTCAGTCCAAACTGCCCATAGGTATGAATGTGAGTGTGAATGGTTGTCAGTCTGTATATATCAGCCCTGCAATTAACTGACGACTCATGCAGGGTGTACTCTACCTTTGTTCCCCTAAGTTAGCTAGGATAGGTAGAAAATGACTGAATGAACAATGGAAATGGACAAAATATCCACAGAAGGAATGAAACCATCTAAATTAACCAAAACTAACAAAAAAAGGGACAAAATAATCAGTAAAATGAGCTAACTGATCCCTTCAGACAACCAAAATATCAAAAATGATTAGAATAATCCAAAAATTAAAAAGAAAGTCCAAAATTGATTAAAACCCTAAACCAAAACTAGAAAGCTCTCAGAGCCCCGACCCCCAGCCCTGTAGCCCAGTACCCTGCTACTAGAAGTGTTCTGAATCAGCAGATCTGGAATATTGCAAGGATCCAGATGAAACTTTGTGGAGTGGTAGAACCTATAACGATGTCTTGGTTTAATACAGTGCAAACTACAGTGTGACCGGTTGTCTTCCGGTCAGATGTTACCATGGCAACAGATACAGCACATCAGTGAAGACTAGCATTTGCTTAAAATCACTTAAAGTGGATTTAAAAGGTGTCCACACCCCTGTTAAAATGACAGGTTTTTGTGATGTTAAAAAGCGAGACCATAATAAATAATTTCCAAACTGTTCATACCTTTAGTGTGACCTACAACCTGTACAATTCAACTGAAAAACAAGAAATGTGGGAAAGAATATAGAAAATAAAAAATGTGCAATAAGTTGGTTGCATTAGTGTGCACACCTTTAAACTAATACTTTGCTGAACTTTGCATTCAGCCTTCTTGGGTAGGAGTCTCTAAGCATGGCACTTCCAAAAGTGTTCCAAATCTGTCAGATTGTGAGGGCATCTCTTGTCCTAACCTAAATTCTCCTACATCCTGCCCTTACTAATATGTGTCTGTGTGAGTATATAATTGCACAGACTCATATTCTGAATATGACTGTGATTAACTGTACAGCCCTATTTTACAGTACATAAGATACCTGGTTATAGTCTCATATCCTTAATGCGTGATCATGTAAAGAAGCTGTGAGAAGTTGTGTTAGCAGCTCTAGCAGTTTTTTTTATTAAGATTCAAACTTTAGGTTGAGATTTTTCCATTCATTAACCAAGATACCTTGGATGTAAGGACACTGCATGATAAACCAGATCATATTAGTCAGTGCATTATTTTGTATCCTAATCTCCTTCAGAGCTTTCAACTGAAATGCAGCTTATATCGGCATGAAGGGGAGTGAGTTGTTATATGATAAATAAGGGTGGATGTACACCTGGGTGGCCCAAATGAAGAGGTGTTGTCTTCTTTAATAGCTATTTATCCAGCCAAATCTCCTCTGAATATGTGGAATTATGTTCACAATATTTTCTGCAAATAGTATATCTCATGTTGGCATAATTGCAAGCATGTGTTTCCTTATTGCTCTTGCATATTACAGAGGGTTGGGGTTTTATTTGTTTGATGTGAAGTGTATATTTAAGCCATATACTTGAACTGAACTCAGGCTTTTTCTGTGAACTTTGTAATATGCCATAGCAGACTGTCCCTTCACAGTCGCTGCTTTAATTGTCCTTGTTCCCGGATACTGGCTCCAAAATGCTGTGAAATTACAGTACATGTGTAGACTCGATGTAGACTCTCCCCCCCTCTCTCTATCCTTCTGTAAACTTGGAAAAAGCTTGTTACTATTAGCACATATTTCACAGTCCATTTCCTCCCCTCCATTTTGAAATTAAACCCGGCATTAAGCTGATAGTGAGGTCTTTAATGGGGCCGATTGCTCAATAACCCCGGTGTCTAGTTTCAGATGTTTTAAATGTGAAATCTTTGTGAAGGAAATGGTCAGAGCCCAGAACCTCAGCTCAAATCTGATTTAGAAACGGAGAAATGATTTTTCAGAATACTTCAACACGTAAATGGATCAAAGAAAACACAGTATACACATGGATACTTTCCTGATACAGTACTCTATTTATGACATTTGCTTCAACAAACAACATCACGTCAGGGTTCTCTGTCTTCTTTTTCTGATACTGCAAATACCAAGGTCATGGGGTTATCTGACCACAAACTGTGAAATGTCTCACAATATTTGACTATTATTAGAGCTGGGTGATCAAATGATAATTACTGAGATATTGATTTGTTTTTCTACCTTGATAATTATATTTATGACAAAAATGACCAGGTTAGTAATATTAGTAACCCCCAGAAGAACTGACCTTTTTATTCAGGCACAGCACAAACCAAAACTCAGTCACTGAGTAATGAACTGAAGTTAAAACTTAACATTTGTCCATTGTTCACCTTGATTTGAGGCATTACTTGTAGCAGCATCATGTCAAAAACAAAATAAATGAGTTTAGGTCTGAGAAGAAGGCTTGTTGGTGGACAAGATGCAGGAGAAGGATAAACACATTTCATAGGGGGCTAATATTTTTTACTTCAACTATATGCCTATAAAAGAATTCATTCCCTTGCATGTTGTTGTCCTTAATTGCATCATAAATTGAGTCACTGTCAATATAATTTTGCTGGTTTGGCAAGAATGTACCAAAAATACAGCCCTTCATATCAAAGATTTCTGTGGAATAAAGTCAGTGAATTCAAATATATAATGGACAATTAGTGAGTGCATCAGTATTTACAGCTGTTTAAAAAAGTGTTTTTTCCCCCCATTTTTTTATTGATTTGATTTTGTGTGTTACTGCATTAGAGAATTCCAGTGTGTGTGTGTGTGTGTGTGTGTGTGCTCGCGCGTGTGTGTGCGTGTGTCTGCATGAATAGTATGTATGTATGCGGACAAAACTTTGTTCTCTATGGACTTATAGGTGAGTTGACTGGTGAGTCTCATCTCCTGGAGACTCTCATTATCTGGAGAGTGCACATGCCATGGTCTCGCTGACCACCTGAATCCCAAAAAGGTCAAAGGTCAACACCATGCTCAGGTTGGCCAGTGGTTCTTAATGGGCTCAAAACCATTATCTGTTGTCAGGGTAATGAAATATTGCTGGAAACATTGTTTTATTATATTATTTGGTTTATTTTCATTCACTGGGTTTATGATTTTATTCACTTTTGTTCCTTTTCTTGGTTATTTTGTTCTTTTTGTGGATTATTTTTCACTTCTGTTGATATTTTGTATTTTAGGTTTGAATGCAGTACAAAAGACGTGTGTACTGTTACTGGTTTCTAAAAAAGAACATCTGGCTTGTTTGAAATTGATTAAAGGGTCTCAGTGTGATGCACATTCAAATTGTGGTGAGGAGCTCTGAGCGACGTAGAGCACTCTGGGCTTAGATGAAACATTGTCATTTGGCTCTGGTCCTATTAAATAAAGACACTACTAAATGTGGTAATTGAGGTTCAGCTGCCTGATTTTGTCAAACTAAAGGCAAATTTTATCATTTCTTAATATAAATTCTTTGTATGTTTGCCTGGCAATTGCTTCCTTGCCACGCTACAATGGAGGAATTGATTAGAAATGGATTCTATTTGCATAAGACAACATTCAAATGTAATCTGACCATAAAGAGCCCTCCTTTTGCTTTTATTCCCGTTAATCTATTATTTGTTTAGTCCGATCTTGCATCATCTTCAGTAAGTTATCAGTAAGTCTTCCAGTTCTCGCACTTCTCATTTAAATCCACTAGGTGTAGCAGCTTCCCATCTGTTACTGTTTCCCCATTCCTTCCAGGCTCTATGTGGTAACCATGTGCTCTCATATTAATAGACTTATTCTTGGCATTTAGAGACATTTCAGAACACTTTGGGCAACAACATGATCATTTTCAATAGAAACTACACCTTATCTAGCATGCAGCTTACAGGCTCTTTAGATAATGTCTATTTAATACATCATGAGTGCACTGGTGAATAAAATATGAGACTCTGATGAGATTGTCTTTTGTGCTGATTGTAAATGGCACGAGTTTGGGAATTAGGGATTTCTGAGGTTCCCTGTTGCACACCAGAAGCATGTTGGTATGTGTACATTCAAAACTGTAAAATGGATTGCATTTGAGGTCCCATATCCCTACACTTAAATACGTATCTGTTTCGCCTGGATGTGTTTTCACAATATCTCTAAGGATGGTGGCAAGATAAAGAGTGTACTATTTTTTTCCAAAGGGTTCTTTACAACTCTGCCACAGGAGCTTTGATTTCACTGTGAGGTATTGTACCCACCCAATTTTCATCAGAAAAACCTTTGATTGGTAGAACTGCATGACTTTCCTAAGACAACCTAGGAAAATATTCTGACACAAGGCTATTATTTTACTTTAACTTATTTCTAAAGAACGAGCACTTCACACATCTATTTCTGACAACAGGTGCGTAGGATAAGGGCACAGCGCCACGTAAATCAGGGAGTCAGAAAAATCCTGCACACAGTATAATTTAAATCATGCAACGTTTTGGCCATGGGCTTTCATCAGACAAATAACTGCATGGCTGCAATCCACCATCTCAAATAGGCTGTGGCCTGCCCTTAGAAAACAGGTGAAGTTAAAAAAAAAATTAATTCCACAATTTATGCACAATTCATAATGCCCACAAGAGCATAGCAATGACATTAGCAAACTTATGACAAAATCTGAAAATATATGTGAGACAATGTCATGAGAAACACACCAATAAATCCTCATATAAGTGTACATATACAGCACACAAAACAGGAAGCAACAATGAGTACCTCACTGAAAAGGATACAAGTAACAGGACTGAAGATAAGATGGCCCTGCTAATATACAGGGCTGTATCCTTTGTCAGTCAACCAGTTACAATAAGGGAGTGTCCGAAACACCCCACTCTTAAAAAAGACACATTGTAACCATTTTTAACCATGTACTTCCCTTTGTTTTTTTATGACAGTGCACATTGATGAACATTCATAGTAAAATCATACCAGACATACTCGAGTCAAAACTTTGGACACTACTCCTTTTTTGTTTGTTTCTTATTTTTTATTATTTTTAGAATTGTACATTATTACTGAAGACAGCCAAACTGTGAAAGAATGTATTGAACTATGTAGTACACAAAAAATGTTAAACAACCCAGAACGTGTTTCACCCAGAACTGACTTTTCTCTTTTTTGTTAACTGAATAGCACTCATAGCACTACTGACTCTGGACCTACTGTTCAGCTGCACCAGAACACTGATGTTCTAAAGCACATTAAGAAGGCAAGAAATGACACAAATTAACTCACCTGAATTGAAAACCATTCCAGATGACTACCCCATGTATCTGATGAGAGAATGGCATGAGTGTGCCCATTTTTAATTAAAAATAAAGAAAAGCCACCAAAGAAAAACGCTTGTCTAAACCATTGACTGGTAGTATACACCGATCAGCCAGAACATTCTGATCACTAATCGGTGAAGTGGTCATAATGTTGATTATATTGTTCCATTATCTTATGATTGTGGGTGGATGTATTAGGCAGCAAATGAACATTTAGCCCTTGAAGCTGTTACACTGAAAGCAGAAAAAATGTCCAAATTAAGATCTGAGCAACTTTGATACAGTAAGGACCAAACTGTGATTGCACACGACTGGATCACTGCATCCATACATAAAAATGTTGTTGGGTGTTCTAGTCTGCAGTGGATAGGACTCCAACACAAGTGATCCAGGGATGAACAACCAGATTTCAATCCAGTTGAGAATTTGTGAAACGTCTTGGAAAAACAGGTTAGATTCATGAAGGTCCAAGCTACAACTTACAGTATTTGAAGTATGTGTCACTATAACATCTAATGCCAGTTATTCCAGCAGCTTTCAGAGGTCTGGTAGAGCTCATGTCTTGGGTTAGAGCTGTTCTGCATTATGTGGTAGTAATGATTTGTTCCTTTAGATACTCTACTGGATTGGGAGCCAGTTGTCCTTCCTTCCTCATGGCGTTTTGTCCACTGCAGGCCCAGGACCACTGAACAAGACATCATAATTTTCTGTTTCAAATACATCAAGTTGAAGGACTAAATGTTGCATGCCTACTCATAGGTGCCGCTGTAATAAAATAACTGAGAATATTATCACTTCTCCTTTCACTGGTCATAATGTCATGGATAATTGGTGTATGTCTGAAATTATGCTCCTCAAGATGTTCATCGGCCATCCTCTGTTCTCTGTTTGTCATAGCCATAATAAGAGCAGCCATTTAGTAGCAAACAGTCCGACATTACATTAAACATGACAAAATATGTGTTTTTTTTTTTTTTTTAACAAAAACAGAGCAGTTGTTTTGGAAAATGTCAAAACCAGTTTAGAATGTGCTGCTGCCCTTCTCCTCTCCTGTCCCTGCCTGTTAGGCCAAACGAAGGTTCGCACAGGAACGTTTCATTTCTCCATCGAACTGCATCCGCTTCACTGCACCGCACAAAAACACATTTTTTCCAGGATAACTTCTCATAAGGGTACCAGGGGTGTGAGATATGACAAAAACAAAAGGAGCAGAGGAGAGTGGATTTTTTTTTTTTGCTTCATTCCACACACCTCACAGGCCAGAGGTGGAAAACACAGACATTTGTGTTGTTGGAAGTGCTGTCATTACAGGACAGGCTTTCATCTGCTCTTCAAAGCTGTAAAACAGGTGTGTTTTCCAGAACAATCCACACTCTATCCTCCAGCTCTACTTTAGACGTCTAGGTTCCTCATAGTGCTGGATGAGACAGAAAAAAAACTGTTATCATGATGAAAATGGTCCTATCAGTCTGCATCTGCAGTTTCCAAAAGAGAAATGTCGTGACTCAAACTAAACACAGGACATAAAGACCATTATATTTGTTGAAAATAAAACCTGCATATCAAAACTTTTTTTTAATATTTGTATTTTACTTAAGAGAGAAGGATGAACAAAATAAGCACTAAATAAACATGATAATTAACAAAATGATCATGATAAATATGATTATTGGGACAGTGGTGATCAAAAGGCTAGAGAGGCAGGCCTGTGAAGGGTTGCTGGTTCAAATCCCCGGACCACCAGGAGATCTGTGTGGGGAAGGTGAAGACCACCACCTGTCCCACCCTCATCACCAAGCTCTTTAACCCCCAGTTGCTCCCCAGGCGCTGCACAGCGGTTGCCCACTGCTCCCCAAGGGGATGGGGCAAATGCGGAGGAAAAATTTCATGTCTGTGTATATGTATATGACAATAAAGATAACTTAAAATTTGGGCTGTCAAACAATTAAAAATTTAAGCTGATTAATCACAGGTTCACTGTGGATTAATTTCAATTAATCACAATTAATACCCATTCATTATTTTTTATTTTGTGGGAGCAAAAACACTCATGACAGAAGGTGATATATACACTTTACATGTGTTTATTTAAACTAAACAGTAGTTGCAGGAGTAGCAAGATATTCATATATTTAGTGTTACTCACTGAAGTTCAGTGTCTCCTGCCAGGACCACTGTCTTTCTTTATTTTCTTTTCAGTTTCATAGAGTCCGTGGATTTTTGTCATTATGATGCTTCTTGATGGTGCTTTGTACAAAGCATCTTGAGATGCAATTTGCAAAACCTCCGTAAAGAATTTGAATTTATTTATTCATTTATTTTGACAGGGACGTGCACAATAGTACATTGACCTCAGGGGGAATATGTTTTGTGCCAGGTTTTAGCATAACTGCGAGTTTCCACCTGCAGTCCCTGGACAGGCAGATGTTACAATAAATACTGATACTACTGAGAAATTATGTAAATGAAAGAAACAAGCTACCAGTAATAAAACATCCACACTCAAACTAATTTTATAAAACAATCCAGAGACTAGCCCCCTCCCCATACTACACATTAATGTACATGTACATCCAAACGGGTTTTCACACATTCAGACACAACAGTTCAGCGTGTCCTCGACAATATTAACCAGTCTGCTGTTTTTTACAATACAGTAAACCTGGCAATTGTGTCAGTCAGTTTGTCAGAGGTCGACTTACTGAGGTCTTCTAATAAGTGATCCGGTCCATCTTTAACTTTTTGCTCCATTATTAAGATATTACGGCAAATAATCCGACAAATCACTGCCACGCTGGGGTTTGATTTACATGTCACTATGGTAACTCATCTCGCTTGTGAAGTCTGACATGTTTGGACCTTTGTATCTTCATTTTATTCAATATGGACTTACTTTTACATGAGACACATTCAACTGCAGCTGTGGGTAAGTGTTTACACTAACAACACTGTAATATGACTTTGTTTGACAGTGTGTGGTGAAGTTTTACCGTGTCAGTAAGCTAGTGGCTAATATTAGCTTTCCCCTGAGTCCCCTGGCATGAACGCTCAGTTAGCCCCCCTGTTGTTCGTCCAAATGTGGGTACATCCTGTTTTTATCTCCAAAATGGCAGCCAGGAACCCGATTGGCCTCAAAATGGTCATTCAGAAACGAATGGATAACATCACTGTCACTTTGTCCACCAATATATACAGTCTATGGTCAATCCTCCAATTGACCATAGAGTCCAATGTTTTAAACAGAGAGATTTACAGCAGAAATACACTTTCACAGAGGGTGAATTTTTATAGAACTTGTCTTTTTGGGTGATCCAAATGCATATATTTGGGCTTAAGAGGTGTGTCTGAGTCAGAGGTCTTCACTGTTTCATTTAATTCACCTCAGCTTCACTTGAGCTTCTGAAGCCTGACACAAAGGGTTTGTCCATCTATCATGTACAGACCATAGTTTATGTATGAACAAGTTTTTTGCCCACAGCATTTGTTTGCATGTGATCTGGAAGTCATGTCAAGTCATTTATAAAATTTTCCAATGAAAAAGTGAAATTTATGAACCTAACACATTAATCATTTATACAAATTTGTCTGACTCCAATTCTCACTTCCATTTTAAACTGATTTACATCCAGATTGCTGAATGTAACCCTAACAGAAGCACAGCTGATGATTAAACAGACATATGACTATATATTCCTTTGTGAAGAGAATTATTTAGTACAATGACAGTGGGCATTTATGTGGACTAGAAATGGTGTCTGGGTAAATTTGACCCCTTTGGCTATTTTGGGTTAATAGCAAATCTTAGTGGTTTTAGTATTCAAATCCCACACCATTCATTGCCATTTGAACACAGTGTTTTCTGTCTACATTTTCTTCCATCTTACTGCCAGAACACAACACTTCTTATTTGTCTCTTCAAGGCCTGTCTGTGTAAATAGCAATAGGGAAAGGCTTATTCACAATTGTGATGCAATTAGCCACTGCACTTATCCTGCTGTGGTTAATACAGAGGAGCACCCTGCACAAACAGTGTGGCAACACGCTTAGACACAATAACAAGTTGACAGACTTCTCACTGAGGGAACTTGATCTTACTAGAAGCACACAGACACAAATACCCACACATGTACATGCACAGCACACAGTCCTCAAACTTGTCCTCTCGTGATTCCACCTCTAGCAGTTTCTGTCTTTTGTTTACGTCTTTCAGCTGGTTTTCAAGAGACATTTCTCTTGATCAGGTCAACCAAACAACATGACCTATTTCAACATAAAGACACACCTAAAAGCCTTGGCTTTGAGGTCAAAGACAGAAAATGTCCTCTGGGGTTACAGCTTTAAAAAAAAAAAAAGATCTGGGGCAGTGATGGCCACATGGGGTAAGAAGTCATCTAAAAATATGAACTACTCCAGGATATTATTTGTTATTTGTTGTTTTGTAGTGGGCTAAATCCAGTGTACATGTGTGCACCCCCCCCCCCCACACACACACACACTTTTTTTTCACATGTTGTGGGGACATTGCATTGACAAAATACATTCTGTAGCAGCAAACCCTGATCCTACCCATCATAACTCTATGCCTCATCCTAAACATTACCCTAACCCTAAAGTAAGCCTAATAGTAATAGTAATCCTCATCCTAAAACAAAGTTTTAGCCTTCAAAAGCAGTATAAATTTTTTGGAGAGACACGAAGGAACCATATTTTGATTCAGACAGCTTTTTTAATTCCCGAAAGGGCAATTCATTTGCAGCCTACAGCTCATGCACACAACACCTTACAACCACAGATGAGATTGTAATGTCATGCATCACAAATCAGTAGTAACAAAGAACAATGATCAGCAATAAGACAGGGATTAAGCATTATAAAATAAATGGACATACCGTATTTTCCGGACTATAAGCCACACCTGATTATAAGCCGCACCCACCACATTTTTAAAGGAAAAACCACTTT
>JAQQAE010016644.1:0-11699 GCA_029823295.1 Pseudamia nigra
CCAACCAGTCACTAAAGCAGGTGATTTCACCGATCAGTGCTCCTTCAAATTAAGAGGAGGAGCTAATCAGTGAAATCACCTGCTTTAGTGACTGGTTGGAGAGAAAACATGCAGGGTCTCGGCCTCCGTGGCACGAGTTTGACACCTGTGATATATGACAATAAAGGTAACTTCATAACCTGAAAATGGACTGTGGAGATTAGGTAATGCCTTGTGCCCCACTGGTAAACTTTCCAAATGAACAAAGTTTTATGGAAGCAGAACAGATATTATAATAATTCGTGTTGTTGACAAAAATATTATCTGAAGCAAAGTTGTTTTTTTTTTTTGTTTGTTTTAACAAGACTAGAGTGATTGAAGTATGTTGTAGTCGTAGTAAGTAGAAATATCTGAGTTATTGTATCATCAGCAATATGTTGTCAGTTTATTAAAATACACATTAAGCAATAAAGCCATTCATCTGTCCTTCCTTCCTTTCTTCCTTCCAAAAAAAAGATGAATTAATCAAAACAAGCATTTGCATTGGATAGAATGAAAACAATTTAAATGTTAAATCCAATTTGTCATTGTAAATTCTAACCATGCATTTTATTTTATGCTAGAGCTAATATTACATTGATCTGTGTATTCTAAAATCTTACATGTTTCTACACCTGAATGACTGCACCAGCATATTGCAGATATTGATACACATAGGGTGATGAAGAAGAGCTGGAACTACAGTGCCTTAAACAACCACTAGATGGAGATGTCAGAGTGTAAAAATATGTGCTGTGGAGACTTTCTGTTGCTCACATTTAACTTAATACAAATTGTAGAGATGTGTGAGTCGTGGAAGAAACAAGTATGGGAAGTGTTGAAAATATCCTATTAGTCAAAGTTAACAGGAGTTAATATCTTCTAATAATGACATAGTATCCTATAAAAAGAATGTATTTTCACAAAAATAATGACTGAAAATTTAATCTTCACATGCTCTTGGAATGTGTATTTCATATTACCACAGAAATCCTTCAATCTGCCATGTTTGTATACCCATTGATTTCAACCTTGTATGAAACAGGCTGTTTCAGCCTTTGTTGCTACATAAACAAGTGAGCTCCTTTGACTGCATTCTTTCCCTGTCTGTGCCATTGATACCATCATGTTAAACCCCTATGGCATATTATTCCAGGATGTCATGATGGTTTTGGCGTTTCAGAGGACTGACTGAGGACCCTATTATCTGAAAAAGTGTCTGTTCTTTTATTTTCAAACTCCCGGACCTGTTATTTATAGGACAAAAATTTAAAAGTGAATTTTTCACAGTATATCCTCTTGAAGTTGAAATCCGAACTCAAATCCGATCCGTGGCCCTTTTCTGCATGTCACTCCAGTCCCCACACTCTTCCTCATCCTTTGTGTCTCTGCACTGTCTCTATCAACAAAGGCACAAAAGACCAAAAAAAAAAAAATGGTCACGACTAGCAAGAAGACTGAGGGGTATCTCTGACATGTGGCAGTATTGTTATGTCTTTAGATTCTCCTTTAGCTTTTAACAATTTTATATGTTTTAGTGGCTTTTTAATGCATCAATTTGTGCCTTTTCTGGATATGAAGCCAATAAAAACAAACCAAATTATAAAAAAAAATAGTATCAACAGCATGATTATGTTGGTGTGCATAATCTTTATTTTCTTCACATAATAGTTTATGTGAAAATGTGTTGTTTTTTGAAGGTGTAAAGTCTGCAACATTTTGAGGTACATTATGTTATCCATATTTAACTAACTCCTATGAAAAACACATTAACTTTCCTTGACTTTGTTCTGTATTTGAAAATGATATGACATAATTCCTGCCACTGGTTGTCACATTCCACTGTTTCCTGTTCCTCATATCTGATAATTCTCCACTCTTTATTGTCCTTGCAGCAAACCAGTAACGTGAGCGCCACCCTGGTCCTGGCGCGGCCCGTTAAGGGGCCCAGAGAGGTGGTGTTGGATTTGGAGATGGTCACAGTCAACAACGTCATCAACTTCCGAGGCAGCTCCATCATACGCCTGACGATATTTGTATCAGAGCATCCGTTCTGAGATCACGTTTCCCAATGAACTTCATCAGCCCCCCAAAAAAGATCCAGCGTGATGCGGCTGCAGCAGCTCATGTTCTAATCCAAAACAGATCATCGCCTCTTACGTGTCTTAAAATTATGTCATAGTCAACAAAGGCATGTCTGATAAAGACTCAGCTGACGGGAAACCTTCAAGCCCTCGCCCAGGTTTAATGGACACTGAGCTTTTATTACTGTGATATGGACCGTCACACAAAAGGATATTTATGATGTACAATTTCTGATATTCTCTATTTACAAATGACCTGAAAATGATTTAAATCTCACTGAATCTCAGTCTATCCAGCTTTTGTTTCTAGTTGTCTGTGAGTTTCCATCCCGTGTAAACAGACATCTAGTGCACTGTCATCTGAGCATCAGTGTATTTGTACATTTGCAGAGGTAATATGAAGAATGATGTAACAACCATGCAGTCATTAACTGAATTATTGATCACAGTTTCAATAAATGTCTTCACCACAAAACTGCTTTCATCAGCAGATTCAAACTGGATGTTTTCATCACTACTTAGATTTTTCTTTTTCTTATAAGGATGAGAAGACTGAAGGGTCTGTACAGATCATATAGCCAAAGAAGACTAAATTTCAGACAGTTTGTATAATGGCTATAATAATATATCTCAATTTATATGTAAATGAATCCACATGGAACATTTAATATAGTTTATTCTTTAAATGTTAAAGGTAATAAGGTGTAGAAAAGTGATGATTGAACTTATTTTGCTCATTATGATTTAATGTTGTGAATGATGGAGTAGCCTGTGTATTAAATTGGCACAGTTAACGCAAATAAACAAAGCAGAAGAACATACATCTTGCCATATATAAAAACGGATTAAATTCAGAATGAACAAAAATGGCCAGTAAAATCCAAAACTTGACCAAAATAAATAAATAGATGTATAAAATATTCTACAAAAAAATCATCAACCAAACGAATGAAATGTAGTGAAAATGCATCGTAATAATCCACAAAATGAACAAGTTTACATTTTACAAGAGATAAGTTCAGTTAAAAGTAAAAGAAGACAAACGTTAGGCGCAACTGCAGCTTTAAAGCTCAGATAAGTGAACATTAGAGAAAATGTCTAAAATCTCTGCCCCAAACCTGACTTAAATTAGACGCTTTATTGACTTTCAAGGACTTATTTTAGTCAAATTGGATGTGAAAGAGATCAAGATTTTCTTATTGACCTGCAGATTCACTGGACTGTTCAGAAAATCAAGGGTTAAGTTTAAATTTCAAAATTTTGGGGACTTTGGGTCCTCCATTAAACTTTTCTGTGTTCTTTTATATTGTTAATATATGATTTGTGCCTTTTCTGCCAATTAAGGAAAGAAAAAATAAATAAAATAATCAAGAAAATGAGTTAAAATGAACAAAATAAGCAAAATGGAACCAAAACTTTATTAAAAACATACGCAGTGTCTACATTTTACATGTAGATTATTTCGCATGCAATCATTCTGTGTATTTTATTTTTTAAAATCCAGATAAAACCTATTTGTTTGTTTTGCTTTAATTTGCCCTTATTCAAGACATTAAATGAAAATGAACAAATAAGTCAGCTAGAGGAAAAAGTTGATTCAACAATCCACAAAACAAACAAAAAAACACATTGAGCAAATATTATCAAATATTAGCTAGATAACGGACTGAACTGAACAAAAAAAGGAACAAAATCATCTCCAAAATGAAGAAAATAATCAACAAAATAAAAAAGGGACAAAATAATGAAAAAAATAAACAAAAAGCAACAAAGTGAAGAAAATAAACAAAATAACCTACAAAATAAAGAAAATAAAAAATAAGCAACAAAATGAAAAAATAAACAAAAAAGTAGCAAAATTAAGAAAATAGAAAATAAGCAACAATGTGAAAACAAACAAAAATCAAGTGAAAAAAATAAACATAAGCAACAAAAGGATGAACATTTTAAAAAAATCAACAAAATTAAGAAAATAAACAAAAATAAGCCTTAAAATGAATAAAGTAAAAATAAAACAGCAACACAACCAAAAAATAAAAAAGCAACAAAATGATGAAAATTTAAAAAGTAGCAGCAAAATGAAGAAAATCAACACTAAAAGGAACATAACAATAAAAAAGATGACCAGAAGTAAACTCAACAGTGAACAAAATGATTATTAAAGCAGGGATGTACAGACTTTAAAGTTACATATGATTTAAAGTAACGAAGTGGAAGTGCCCACATGCACAGTGTGCGGGTATGACTGCACTGATGAGGAAATGAAAAGCCCCTGTATCTCTGAATCAGCTGTTTTGACACGGACGAGGAACACGAGAAGCAAAATAAGCAGACAGCGGTGTCCTCATCGATGTTCAGGGAAGGAAGCGCGAAAACAACCCATCAGTCCGGGAACTGGACACTTATTATTGAGCAGGAGGAGGAGGAGAAAGAGAGGAGAGAGAGAGCGAGAGAGAGATGTAATCAAAGTGAAGATAAACCTGTGCGCACTGGCATCATTCCTCCCTGTGTGCGCACCAGATTTACCTGAGTGAAAACAACGCATGGGTAAGTTTTCATGTTTTTACTGAAGTTAAAGATTAATTTTGTCTGCATGTTGCACCTGCTCACATTCCTTCATGGAGAACTTCTGCGCACACAGTCAGAAAAGGCGCACCGAGGCCGTGCGTCACGACGATTTATTCTTTCATTGATACCGTTTTATTTCTTTTGAATTAATTCTCCGTATGGACTGAAAAGGCTCTTGTTTTAGTTCGGGGTCTAAAAAGGGTTAATTTCTATTGTCTGTCTATTCCACTTTTGTAACTTCTGACTGTAAATGTTTGTTGTATTTTCAGCTGAAGTACTGAATGTAGAGGGACAGAAACGTTACTCACGTAAAGTTACTGTTACTTTACAATTCCAATGATTCAAGTAGAAATAGAAGTAATCATACACATAGGCAGCATAAGATTGTTTCGTCAAAAACTACTCAAGTAGTGAGTAACTTTGTAACGTGGAATTTATTATAGCTCAATACATTGCCAGCAAACCAGTATTTTAGTCGCTTTAGTTGATTACATTCATAATTTCTGGTAATTTTGTTGAATACTTTGTTGATTTTGGTCCAGTTGTATTGGTTATTTTGTTAATTTTTTATTTACCTTACCTGATCATTTTGTTATTTTTTAACCAATGTTATTCACTTTTGCTCATTTTATAGCTTATTTTATTCCATTTTTGTCATTTACTGTGTTCTTTTTTATGCACTTGCTTGACTATTTTGATCATTTTTACTCATTTTGTTCATTTTTGTTCCATTTGTAATTTTTGTGTTTATTTTGGAATTTACTTTTGTTCATTTTGTTCATTTTTTGCTTATTTTGTTGCTTATTTTATTTTTTGTTCAGTTTTTGTTGCTTATTTTGTTGATTTTTTGTGCATTTAATTTTTAGCTTATAATTTACTTGACTTTCTTTTAATTTTGTGCTAATTTTGTTGCTTGGTTTATTTATTTTGTTCATTGAATTTATTATTTTGGTTTTTTTAACTCTTCATCAAGGTTAGCAAACAGTAGAAGTACATTTTTTTTCATCACAAATGTAACTAGTTAAGAGTACAGAGTTTGCTGCAAAACATCTACTTTCAGAAGTACATGTTGTGGGTAAAACTACTTAAGTACATCTAAAGGAGTAAATTTACTTGAGTACTACCTACCTCTGTTTTGAAATTGCTTTGATACATTATCTCCATTTGGAAAGTATTGATGTTTTTCTGTGAGTAAATCTGTGAGACATATAAAATGTGTGATTATCGTGTGGATGGTGTTTTATGAAATGTATTTCATATATTGATTTGCATTTACACATTTTAAAGAACATATTTAATATGGATCATCTCAAAATGCTCAGAAACATTTAGATCACAAATAACAAATTGGTGGATTAGCAGCTCTATAAATAATTTTTGGGATTTTTATTAACATTTCTTCAAAGTATGCTGTCACATATAGCTGGGAAATAGATACTGATAATATTGATATGTTTTTGATAGACTGAATCACATTTTGTTCATTTGATTTATTTTGAGTATTGATTTTGATTACACTTTTTTATTTGCATTTGCCTGTATATTGCATCTTTCTTTTAAATTATTTTTCTTGGCTTTTTGTATCATGTGGAGCATTCATTTTTGGGTGACATGATCATAGTGATTTTATTGTCATGCGAATCATTGGTATTTTGCTGTGGCGACCCCTGAGGGGAGCAGCCGACAGGAGCAGAAGAAGATTGTCTATTTTACTGGTTGTATGTGTTTAACTTGTTTTATTGATGTTTTATGTTCTGTCTTGATTAAGTTGTGTATTTAATTCTTACAAAATAAACCAAAAAATCACAAAGGAAAAGGTTTTTCATCATATTTATCTTTTTGCATTTTTGTTGTCACTTCTTCATTTTTCATTTCAATCTTTTTCACATATCAGCTCCCAAATATTTAGAAATTAGTCATTTTCTGAATTTGTAACAGTACGGTGGATCACTTTCACAAATCAGCTCCCAAATACAGTCCACCATCATATTTTCCTTGTATGCTCCTTGGTAACGGGGTTCAAAATCCAGTACATCTTGGTGGAAGTGCTCACCTTGCTCCTTGAATATGACCCCATTTCCTTGAATTTATCAAGATGAGCATCAGGGATATGGACTTTAAATGACACCCTGCAGCCCATTTTACCATAGTTTTTCAACAGATCCTCAACCAGTTCTGCGTAATTTTCAGCCTTGTGATTACCTGAGAAGCCCTGAACCACTGTAGTGAAGCTGGCCCAAGCCTTTTTCTCATTCCTGTTGAGTTTTCTTGGGAATTCTCTGCACTCAAGGGTCTTCTCTATGAGCTACCCAGTATTACATTGACCATGAATGTTTGGGAAAATGTGCAAATTTGAAAATTTCATTCCCCAGGTCACAAAAACAAAGTTGCAAGAGCAAAACCAAGCTTTTCCATTTTCTTTAGGCATAAGAAACTGGGAAATAACACCTCCTGGCCAGGAACAAGAGAAAGTGAAAATTTTGTTGCGTAGTGTAATTATCTTTATCAACTGATAGGAACATTTTCAGGTTATGTCATTCAGTACTAGAATCACCAAATCTTAAGCATCTGCTAGTTTTTTGTGTTCCAATTCATAAACATAGTGTTAAAACAAGCTGTGGCCAAACAGGTAAGCACTGTAACAACATTTTAATTTCAGTTACACCAAACATACCATTCTGTTTTAATGTATGATGCTTTTCATGGCTGTTGAGTATCAGAGTATTATCAGCTCCTGGTTATTTAGTAGAATTGCCCTGGTAAAATCACTGCTGACCGTGTAAACTGCACCTTCCCCTCAGTATTCCACCGTTGACACATTCCCAGTTGCAATCATGGAGTGCCTCAAAAACTGCTGCAAGAACTTCATGAAGAGGAAGGAGAAGGAGCAAGAGGCCCAAGGTAATGCTCTAGGCATTTAACACATCTGCGTCAATCGTGTTTCTTTACCTCTGACTGGTTTCTGCTGCTTTTCCATCAAGTGATAACAATGACGATGCCTCCAAACAAGTTAGATGAAAAAAGGAGGGGGGTCACAGACGATTACCTCTTGTCCAAACTGCCCCCGGATGGCAGAGAGGTGCCGTTTGTCCTGCCGACCTTTAAGCCATCCTACATCCAGCCCCGAGGATCCCGCTTCCCAAACCTCCAGTCTGGGCTACAGAGTATGTACCAACACCATCTCAATTTATATTCATCCAAGGTACATTTGTATCTTTTTAGTCCAATGAGGATTTTACAAGTTTTATAGAAGTCAGAGGTGGAAGAAGTGGCTGTTTGCATCCTTTAAGAAGCATCTATCTACTGGGATTAGAGTAACTGACACATTTTACTTCACTCCAATGTTTACGGTCAAACCAGTCATACAAGGGTCATACCAGAAGTGATGAAAAAGTAGTGTAACTCCTCTTCCATACAGGTGTTTCATCATCTTTCATTACACTTGGCCAAAAAGTATATGTATGGGTAGGGCAGTCAGTACTATCTGTCCTTCTGGCCGTCTGTCTGTATTGGGCTGTGTGTCTCCAAAATCCCTGGTCCCGAACTAACTAAACTTGGCATATAAGTAGTCAGGAATGTGTTTCTATGGCAACTGCCGCCTAATTTGCATATTACGTAATTAAGTCACTGCATCAATAATTGCAGAAAACAATTTTGACCTATTGTACCATAACTAATATAGCTAAAGACACCAAGTAAATTTTAGTATGTGAATAATTAGATCACATGGAGCTCACTCATCTAATGACCTTGACCTTAACTTTTCCCGTGAAGATTGCTAGGGTCTGAAATCCTACATACATTTCTAGCTATGTAGTGAGGATGAAATGTCATATGACCCTGGATTATTTGGGTTATTCACTGTGCTGATTCCAAATGTACTGTGACCTCTAAGGATGAAGGTTAAGATCATGGTCAATTTCAAGAGTGAGCATGGGATTTGCCATTTTATGACTTCCTGTTATCAGAGCTAGGGCCATCAAATTTGAACACAAGTGGGTCGGCTTACATTTTTGACAAGTGCAATTTATGAATCACAAGCAAGTGGACGATTTGATTCCCGTGGACAGACAAGTCATAGTCAGTGGAGTGTGGTCACTGTACCGTACAGATGATGGAAAACTTAGGGTACTGAAAAGTGTGTGCAAAGTGACACCTCAGCAGGTGACACCTGATTTAAAGATGAGAGGGCTGGAAATATGTACTGATCTGCCGGAACAATTTTCTCTGATTTTACTAAAGAGGATCCAAGAGACCAGGTTGCGTAGTACCTTTGTACAGAGAAAGAATTCCTTTGACAACACGCACAAATTGAAAGACCTGTGCCACTTAATAAAGGAGTTCTGCCCATTTTTGTATTACTTTTAGTACGAGACTCATATTAACTTCCCTAATATATCAGGCATATACTGTATATTTCTGTAAAATAAGTCCAGATGGAAGAAGCTAAAATGTTGTTGTAGAGGCCAGGACATCCCGTTTCCAGATGGACGTATAGTAACTAGATCACCTGAGCTCCTCCTCTGTTGTCCGTCTGCAGGTTCAGCTAGGTGCACGTATGCAGATAGAAAGGCAGAGTTGTCAGGCGCTACTCGCTTCTCCTACAACCCTGAGTCCAGCTTCCATCAGAGTCACATGTCAGAGTATGGCTCTCCTGGATCACCTCGCTGGGACACACTGAAGAACCGGCACTCTGTGACCCAAAGCCCCAAAGGTACACCTCACCAAAACACTGCAACCGGAAGATCATGTATGCATCTCAGATTGTTAGGTTACACATTTTATTAGCCATTAATTGGTTATGTATTCGTGTATATATTTGTAGCATATTGGTCCTTTATTAGGGCTAGTTTTAGGGAACTTGACTGGGTTAATAAATGTCAAATTACTCATGTAATAGGTATAAAAATGAGCAACAAAGTGAAGAAAATAATCAAATATCAGCAAACAAATTGAAGAAAATAATTGATGTAATGAAAAAATACAAACTAATTTAAAAAATAAACAAAAAATGAGTAAGAAAATTAACAAAATTATGAATAAATAAAAAATAAGGAAGGAAATTAACAAAATGATTAAGAAAAGAAAACAAAAAATAACCAACAAATAATGGAAAACTGATATAATGAAAAAAGTACAAATTTATTGGGTGAATAAACAAAAAATAAGCAATAAAATTAACAAAAAACAAATAAAGAAATATATGAAATAAAATTAATGAAATAATGAAGAAAAACAAAAATAAGCAACAAAATGAAGAAAATAAGCAAAAATATGCACCAAAATAAATACAACAATTAAGAAAATTAACAAAAAATAGTTTACATTAGATTAGAGAAAACATCTTGAGCTATGAAGATAAACTACCAATAAATGCAGATTTATAATCAGAAAATGTAATAAATACAAAGTAACAAGTCATTTTTTTCTGTGAAGATTCTCAGTCATCCACGTGATGGTATCCAAGGCGTGTGGTTTTCCTTCTGTCAGTTGGACTGGAAATTTGATTTAAAACCAAGTCATTTTTTTTTTGCTTGTTTTGAACAACATACAAGGTCAGAAAAGTCTGAGCGACTGGTTTTGACCCGAGGTTTGATTTTCATTTGCTGTTTTTTAGAATAAAACAATAAAAAACATTTTAAAAAGTGTAGAACTGTGAAAAAGAAATTGACAAAGTTTACTCTTGCATCTGAAATCCTACTGTGTTCTGATTTGCTCATCCAGGTTGGCCTCTGAAGCCGAGCGAGCAGCGTCTGAGCAGCTCCATGTTTGATCTGTCCAGCCCTCAGAGTCACATCCAGGTGAGACCGCTCTCTATCTAATCTGTCCACACCGCCTTTCTCACCCTATGTCAACGAACACTAAATATAGTTTTATAGTTTCCACTGTCCTCAGCGGCACAGTGGAACATATTTCATAAGCCAGGATCCTGTTTAAGGTCAAAGTGAAGGGTCATACCTAAGAAGTAAACCAGGAATCTGTTCCACTTCTGAAACTATTAAAGAAAACAAAACTTGTGCAGGGGAAAAAGATTATGGAGCTACTAAATGGAAAACAAAGGAGGCAGCAGAATACATGGCATAAAGCAGTAACAGCTATACTTTTAAAGATTTTGAAACACTGTTTTGTATAAATAACAACAATTTTGGTCATTGCTGGGTTAATTTTTTTTCTTTCTTGTTCTTTTCCATGAACATATTTTTGTTTCATGTTTATTAATTTTACATAGATATTCATGTTAATACATGTCACAAAGCAGAAGTAACAATACAGTTTAATTTCACTTTAAAAATCTCAATAAGATTGCATGTATCTTCTGAGTCTCTTAAAAAACCTTATTTACATAAATAATGACAGCCTTGGTCACTGTTGAGTTCATTTTTGTTCATTTACTGTTAATTTTTTAAACATTATTTTAATTATTTTAGTCCTGTTGGTGCTGGAGCCTATTCCAGCTGTTCTGGTTTTTGTTTATTGTGCTTATTTTATTCCCTGACTATACTTATGCAGAAAAAGCAGAAACTGATGCACTAACAATTCATTGGAACAGAGAAAATTCAGTGCTTGATGTTAAAAAAGACCAGTGGGATCCTAAACATGCCAGTCAATGTCAAAACAAAACCTATGCCCTCGTTTTGAAATGTTTAGACTCACGCATGGAGCTCGAAACATGAACAATAAAATAAACTAATGATATTCGGATTGTCTTGCCCTTTGGTTGCTTAGCAACCTCCTTGATGTAACAGTCATCAAGCAGCTAGGCACCATCCAATCTGTAAAGTCATTTACACAGCTCAAATATTTGAGGCTTGAACTTTTAAGAGTGAGCTTTAAAGTAGCCGAGGTAACATCTTACTGGATGAAGTTCAGTGGTCGACACTGAAATGAACGTCTAATGAAAACTACACACTTTAAAGGTGAAGTATGAAACTTGGTGAAAACTACCTAATCCATCTATCTATCTATCTATCCATCTATCTATCTATCTATCTATCTATCTATCTATCTATCTATCTATCTATCTATCTA
>JAQQAE010016646.1:0-11699 GCA_029823295.1 Pseudamia nigra
TTTCTTGGTTGTTTTGGTTATTTTTTAGATTATTTTGTTAATTTTGTTTATTTTCTTTATAATTTTGTCCATTCTGTTAAATTAACTGAAAGTGAGCAAAATAAGTTCAGTGTTCATTTTACATTTTAATTTTTACATTTTGTTCAAATTCTGTTCATTTACTTGTTCATTTTTGTTCACCTTGTGGATCATTTTATTCCTGGATGATTTTGGTAATTTTTGTTCACTTTGTCACTTTGGTATGCACTCTATTTATCTGGATTTAATTTACCATAAAATCAAAGGAAATAAATAAGTTCAATTATGCATCTTATTGTCTTTTACATTTAAACGATAAAATAGATACAAATGCTACGATATGTGTGTTCAATTACAAAATAAAGTAGAGAGAGATTTTGTTTTGTTTTTTTTAAGCTTGGGAACCAAGGAGATGAAACATTTATCTTCTGTGTTTTGAGCTGAAAATGTTCAGGAATCCCTGCAGGAAAGAGATAATATGCATGTATTTTGTTCCTCACATCTGTTTTCTCTGCAGGTTGAGCTGAACAAAGGCAATAATGTACTGTATTGGAGAACCACAATGTATACTGTGCAGGGCGAATCTGTGGAACCTGTACAGCTACGGGGCATTGCCATCTCAGGTTGATCATCATCAACATAATGTGTAGCCCCCTCCTCAAGTTAATTATTACAGGTTGATTGCTATGTTTCCTCCAGGGGTGGCCTATACATCTGAGTGTTTCCACTGTAAACCTGGAACTCACAGCGCAATGGAAGGATCAGCTCGTTGTCGCCCCTGTTCTGCTAATACTTACTCTGCCAAAGGATCCACTGTCTGCCACCAGTGTGATTCAGACCAATATTCAGGTATGTTTGCATTTCCAATAACTGACAATAAAGACCAGCATATCACTTTCAATTTGGTCGTCAGTCATAGTAAATCATTCTGCTTTGAATAATAATTTTTGTCTGATATCTTTGTCCCAAAAAATTAATGAAAAAATGAATACAAAAGTCAGGAAAAAAGGCATTTCCCTTTGTTGGATAGACACAATGTTAGGGGGACAGGAAGGATGGGAAATGGCATGTGACTGGGGTAGGGGTGGGGGGCACAGGTCAATTTAAATCCTGGGCCTCTGCAGTTGGGCTAGAGTCATGTGGGTGCTCGCTACCAGGTGAACCACGGAGGCGCCCCAGTTGTACCTGTATTTCACAAATTAATGTGAGTCTTAAAAGCATCAAAATATATACTTTTAAGTTTCAGCTCAAAATCACACACAACAGGCTGTTTCAGTGTCAGCTGGCTTAAATGTGAGTAACTGCTGACCTGTTTTTGCCATGGACACCATCAGGTAGACACCTTGCTTATGTCCAGGATGATCCTGGTGGTTCTGATGGTTCTAGTGGTCCTGGATAACTGACTGACGACAGTGACCTTGTACTTGTGACATTTACAGAAATACATAGAAGTCAAAATGTCCCATTTTAGGCCAAGCTAAATGAAAAGCATCTTTGTGTGTTTCTGCACAGAATGAGCATTTATTATTTTCAGAATCTCCAGGCTTGTTTTGTAATGGAAAACTAAATGATCACCTGATTTTTCCATTTTTTTGCTTCATTGCAGTTATTTGACCTATCTACAATTATCTTACATAATGTCAATAAACTTTTCTACTCAACTGTGTAAAATGAGCTGGATGAAACTAAAATGTCATTTTCCATCAGTATTCACATACTGTATTGTTTCCTACCACTGGAGATTTTGATGGTTCCTTTGATAGAGTCATCATCTTGTGTGTAATTCTCAGTAATGTCTTTATTATCTTATTATCAGGGTTATTTTCTTGAATGTCTCTTCTTCTTCACTCTGCTCAATAAATATGCATCCATCAGTGAATTTAATGAATTATTCTCCACTTTAACATTGACTGATCTGAGAAGTCTCAACATTCAGATGGGAGGGTCATAAATTAGCGTAAACAACATGAAAGCACAGATCCATCCTGCCTTGTATCTGTTTGGTTCAGCAGTTCAAAGTATTATTTAATTTCTCCTGTAGATGTACTGTACATGTTTTCCGCTATTCTCTTAACTCTATTGACAATTCAGGAGCACATGACATTTCAAATTTCAATATAGGCTCCATAATATTTGTTGTGTCAGAAATCCTGTTCATAGTTACTTGCTTTGAAGTCACACGAGAACAATAAACAAACAAATCACTTTGCACAGTGACGCTTAAACATCACTGTGTAGGAGCATGGTAAAAATAAAGAAGGATTCACTTTGACATCGCTCTAGCAGATGAATCTGAAAACTAAAGTTGAAACAGTTACGTATTTGCATGTCACTCTCACACAGGCAAAGCAGCTTGCATTTAAATACTGTGCTGCAGAGTGAGTAAGGCTCGTCTTATCTCTGGATCTTAATATGTGCTGTTTGTTCTGTCCCTTCTGAATATTTCCTGTGACATGTTTTTCCAGAGGCCGGTTCAGGGAACTGCAAACCTAGACCTGCATGTACAACCAGCGACTACTTCTACACGCACACTCCATGTGACTCTGAGGGAAAGGTATGCTAGAAAAAAGAATCATATTTGAGTTAGGATGATTGAATAACACCATGTCGATACACACTGGAACATACACACTGACATTACGTAAGGCTCCAAATATTGTACAGTCACCTCAATACAAAGCACAGCTTTTCACATTAGTCACACATACCGTAAACATACTACTGTCATTCACTATTTAGAGCCTCAGCCTGAGTGTGCACACACAAGAAACCACTTTCTAGTACATGGCCAATGAAAATGAATCTTATAATATTCCTGTTTACTTGGGGCTGTTCATCCTCAAACGTTCCACTGTGTGCACTCAGCTTCCCTCTTTCATTCCTTCAAAGGTCAGTTTTTGACATTTGCATATATCCCCAAACCTGCTGATACCTTCTAGCATAATATTTGAAATTATCTGTGTTTTCCTTCCCTCTACACCTGTAGTGTATTCTTATTGACTCGAGAGGATCTGTCTCTCTACGATTGCACAATCTCTTCCAACCCTGACTAAAAACATAGCACACATGCAGATTCAGTCGACCGTGTTACCATTAAGCCAGAGCAGCCACAACCACCGGGTCTAACTATTAGTTTCCTTGAATATGCATCATCTAGCCTGATTAAGTGGATCACGAGGCCACTGGCTATGACATCTTTCATGTATTCATATCTTGTTCTGTCTTTGTGTCTCAGACTCAGCTCATGTACAAATGGATCCAGCCTAAGATTTGTAGTGAGACCGTTAAAGGAGCAGTGCAGCTGCCCGTGTCTGGAAATAAACAAACATGTCCACCATGTAATCCAGGGTTCTTTGTCAGCAACTCCTCCACCTGTGTGCCCTGCAGCCCAGGCTTCCAGTCAAATGGAACAGGTACACAGGAAAATGTCGTATATGTGTAAAAACTGCATGGGGTGTCTCTGCATTAGTGTTGGAGTTAGTTTTGGAGTTCCACTTGGTCCAGGAGCTAGATGTGTCACAGTCACATCAGATAATATTCTAGTTTACCTTTTGGCAATTTGAAGTTTAAAGTGCCTTAGTGAAGTTCTTGTTTTTAAGGTGCTCAAATATAATTTTTGAATTGCTTGACTCTAGTTCAAGCCAATAGTGTTTGCATTATATGTCTTGTACATAGTATGTCTTGGTGATGATGTCTTGTAGATAGTTGATACATTGCTATATGTGGGTTGATAGACAATAATTATTAATATCAGACGGAACGAAGGATCTCATTGGTTAATGTGGAAATTGACCCAAATGGAGGTTTGCAATAATAAGACTCTGTGAAATCAGTATTTGTTTTTTGCCTGAAAACCCATACTTAGTGTGAAACAACTTGAACATGTTATACTGGGAATCAGAAACTCATTTATATATTAATATCTCAGTGCGTTGCCCATGATAGTAATGGTACCATGGTACAATGATTTTTCAGTACCTGATACGTGCAAGACAGAAGGTGTAGTGGGTCTAAAAATTGGCAATTTAATTTAATTTACTCAGGGTTAGCCCTTTGAGATGAACAACCATCTCATTTTCAAGGGGATCCAACACAAGACATATACATCAGACACAGTTACAACAGCTGACAAACTTCCCCCTACCCTCACCACCCCAACACCAATCCAAAATCCATCAATCCATCACACGCATACACAAATCAGAACACTGTTGCACATTATAAACATGATCAAATGTAACAAAGCATAGCATAATGGCAATACAGCATGGCAATCATATGCAATTTTATACAATAAGAATATAACTGTATTATGTGATTATGCAATTATACAACACACTCCATAGAACTTGGCAAAACAACAGTATAAAACCACATCATACAACACAGTACTGCACTGATACAGTGTATTTTCCGCACTATAAGGCACACCTGATTATAAAAACAAAACAAAATTTAAAATGACATTTTTGGGGGGTGCGCCTTATAATCCGGTTCGCCTTATAGTGCGGAAAATACGGTACAATGACCACACATATGAATGCACAATTAATAGCTGCGCTCCACAGCATCACAGTACTACAAACCCAAACCTCAGAGCAGTTGAGAGACAAGAAAAAGAGCTAGAAAGATAAGCTAGAAGACACACCACAAGAAGCATTCACATGAGGTTTTAAGATACTTGTCTGAGTATGGGCATGTATACGGAAATAAGTATTGTTTTAGATAAGAAGGGATTTCAGTGGATACATTTAAAGAGATAAGACAATTCAACTCCTGGCTTCTCTCTTTTTAAGTGTACAGTGGTCCCTCATTTATCGCGGGGGTTACGTTCTAAAAATAACCCGCGATAGGCGAAATCCGTGAAGTAGATTCAGTAGTACATTTGTTTAAGAAACCAAAAAAAAAAAAAAACACGATGGCCTCCAGAAACAACACATTTAATTTCAACGATCAACCTACAAAGCTGGACGCACAAGAAACCACCAACAGTGACCCCCACATCGCAGCCCAGCTGATGCTTAGTTTTGTCCATTTGTTTACTGCTGCTGTTGTTGATTTGGGTGAGATCATTTTATAACCCTTTTGAGGTTTTTAGTCTCACCTGAACCATTTGTTATATTTGGATCCTTGCTGGTTGACAAGGAAAATGATTGAATAGTGTAAATACAAATTTATGAGATCAAGTATCATACAGATTCACAACTGATGGCTTCACAATGTCTCTGTATGAGATGGCAGGAAGGGTTGTCTGGCAGCTACAGCCAAGGCACACGATGCTGGCAGCTGGGCTCAGTTATAGAGGAGCCTGGCATTCACAGACACACAAGGAGGTTTGTATTACTATATTTATAAAGGGCTGTATTATTTATGATGCAATGCCTGCTGCAGTTCACAACTTTAAGCACCATGAGCACATCTGGTTTGACATTGTGTCTGAAACCAATTTAAAGTCTTAAACCAGATCTAAAAAAGTCTACAAGTAGCAAAAATGGGATCATTCCTCAGATCTACATGGACACAAACAACTCCATCACATATCTTTTAGAAAAGGCTACACAGTTCAACTAGGCCAAGGAGACAAATTACAGCCATGAACTGAATTAGTTTTCGTACATGGTGCTAACCACAGGCACTGAAGGGTTAAATGGGATTTCATAAGGAGTTTCTGAAAAAGAGTTACACAAGACAAGAGAAAAGGCAATGATGCAACAGAGGTTTACAGAACAAGCCGCCACAAACGGCTGAACCAGAATTTCAAAGTACTAAGTGCATTACCGGTACATTTAGCCAGTGACATTTTGACTTTAAAAAACACATTGTGCAACTTCTAATACGTTCTTAACTTGACAAATGTCCCTAAAATGTGTATTTTTAATTTCAACTCAAAATACTGTATCAGAGGTCCATCAGTCTACCATGTCCATATCAAGTGGGCTGTTTCAGTATCAATTGCTTTATGGATCTCATGTTTTCCACGTCCACACCATGGATTCCATTTTGTAGACTTTCTGGCATGTTTTTTGCCAAAATGTAAGGATGTTTTTGGTGGTTCTGGTGCTTTAAAATATCCAGAAATTTAAATGGCTTGCTTCCACTCTGCATGCTTTTCTACTTCAAGTGATAAATTTGGATACTTTTAGAACAACCAGATCAGGAAAGATTTTTCACAATATGTCTCATTTAAAAGACTGTCCAAAAGGCAGACAAAGTTTGGCAGAATTAGCTGAAAAAGTCATATTGCGGTTATTATAAGCAGTATTGTACTTTGAGTCTACATGCTTAGTTATCAAAGAAAACACTTATTTATACACTTTCAAAAAACATATTCTGTATTTTCTCCTGTCAGCGTCACTAAATTCAAACTATAACCAGACATCAAGGTCATGTTTATCTTTTCCCATTTCGACAATTAGATCATAAACCATAAGGGTTCCTAAATCTGGACATTTACATACCATTGTTTTGTATTATATAATTGCAAAGGCTGATGCTACAATTATCATTTGATTATTTGTGTATCCCCAGGTATAATGGAAGCATCAAGTTCGTAGGGATCATTAGGCTTCTACAATGTTCTAGATCTCAGGATTTCCAGTTCAGCGTGTTGCTTTGGGGCAGTTAGGAGGCTTTTGTGAGAATTAAACCTACAAGTGAAAATGTACTGCTGCAAAAGACTGCGTATGCTCTCTCTTCAATAGACACCAAAAAAAAAAAATCTCTTCCCAGTGTTTTCAAAACTGACAGGCCATGCAAGATGTATGAGGATACGTTGGTTGGTGTGTGGGTGTATTAATGTGTCCTCCTTATACCATCAAAGGGTTTTGGTGGAAACTGCAAGACATTACCATTAGCATACAGAGGCAGGAACTGCCATCCCCTCCAATAACTTCCCCACCACAAAAGAAGGTCAGGTGGTGATTTCTCAATCAGCACAGAAAAAGGCAAAGGAGAGTGGCAGAGTGGTTAGAGGAAAGGGGAACAGAGGAGTACAGAGTGCTGCCATTTGTGGAAATAAAAGGGAATTCCTGAATACTGAGCAGCCGTGGACCTGAAAGTGCCTATGTTTTATGTAGCTGAATAATAATTACAGATGAAATGCTTCCCAGTGTAGGATAAAGCAATGACATTTGATGCAAAAATATAAATTGTATCAATCAATTACATGTAACCATCAGTCAATAACATAACCATCCAAACGTAACCATCCAAACTGCCTGCATAAAAATACATGCACACATAAACTAAGCTAAAGAAGTGTTCCTTTGTATTTTCCGGGTGATATGTCGCTCCAGAATGTTAGTCACATGAGCCAAAAAATGCATAATGAAGAAGGAAAAAAAACTGTAATAGTCGCTCTGGAAGACAGGTCGCATTTGTTCGAGGAACGCACTCCAAGTGCTCAGCCGGGCGGCCGCATGCTTGACGGCAGAAGCGAGGGCTCACGGCTCGCCTCCCCGGGTTGGTGTCGGCACCGACATGTTCGGTGTTAAGCTGATGCCAGGTATGGTTGTTACCGGTAATGTCTACATTTTAAATTGTCAGTAATACAGATGCAGGTACACAAGCCTAGAGCGACGTCTAGCGGCTGTCAGTGTGACAAACACTCAATACTCGAAATATTTTAATATATTTGTCGCTCCGGTATATTTGTCGCTCCCCCAACCAGACCATGCAAAAAACTGCGATGTGTAATCCAGAAAATACAGTACCAAAAACAGTACTTTACATAGAGTTATACGGCATTATACATTTCCATTTCAAAAAGTCTTGTGCTATTAACTATGAAAATGCAAAATGTCTTCTATAAGAAATACTGAAATCTCTGATTTAGATTTTATATTGCAAATTGTACGAGAAACAAAACCAAAATCTTGGCTTTTTTTTTTTTAATCACAAAGTTAATCTTATCCAATAGATTTCAGGAAAGGTGAAAGTCACCATAAATATACCTTTTAACTTCTATCCACATTTCTCACCCTCTATGTTTTCTTTTTTCACAGTTTGCATTCATGCTGTGCTTTTCTTATGCTGTGCTGGATGAAAAGAGACAAAAAACGGCTGCTACACCTTCTTGAGTGCATTCATTTCTATTTTTTTTTTGCCAATTGGAGACAGACAATGAGAATCAGGCTCTGTAATAGGAACTTGATGCTGTGCATTAACTCTCTGTAGCAATTAAGCAAAGACTAACCTGCTACAGTACGTTTACGGTGCACTGTCATGTGCCACCTAATGAGCCATCTGCTACCTTAAATATAAATTGAGGAGATCATAAGGTGAGTAATGAGGCTGGTTTTGTTTCCCATCATATCCATTCCCAGCTACTCACTGTTGTCACTTTCCTACAGCAGTAGCTTGAAGCTCATTATTATGGGGTACTATTGAAATTGGTATATTGATCCTCATTGTGTTCCTAGAACTACCTCTCTATGAGCCACACCAAATTCATATCAGGTACAAGAGGAAAAAAACAAATGCTGGAGCAACACAGCAATGACACAGCTGTCTATAACATCTTTCTTCTTTTTTCTACATGACTTAAACCTTTCATTTGCAGACAGTTATTCTTCCTCACGTACATGTGCATCTTGCTTCTGTGATTTTTGCACATTGATTAAATTTCCCAGATAACGCATTCATTCAAACATATTGCATAAGGGAATGCAAACTCTGTTTGCTCGGGCTAATAGGACTCAAAACAGACCCAAACTGGCAGCCACACAGCAATGATCCCCCTTCTTTACATGAGAATTATGCCACTATACAAACTCAGCAAAACATAAAGACAGATTATTATAGAAGTGCATAATATATAAAAGCAACTCCACAGATGTTAATGTCTACTACTTTCGCCTTTATTGGGTTGGCAGCAACAGCAAAACCATAGCCTTTGACAAAATCTTAAAATAAAAAAATAGAAACTGTGTAATTTAACACACTGCCTCCTAATCAAGGCATTAGCAGCCTAGTTGATTTATACCACAATGGGTGTGCCATACTTGTGTGTGAATTTGTCTGATTTTTTTTTGGCCATACAGCAGGTTAAAAACAGATACACACATTGCATACAGTATACTAATATACAGTATATTGTGTAAAGGTTGAAACATAACTTAATAAATAAATAAATAAATACAATATTTTTAAATTAAACTCTATACAAAAATCCATACCAATGCACTTGAAAGTAAGAAACTGTTTGAACAAGATGACCGTTTAAAATTTTTACCACTTCAGGTTTCTCAGTGCAGTACAGACACATAGAAGCAACGTATTTTTTAAATCATTTAGAGGCTCTTAGTTTTCTGAAACTCTGAGTCAAGACACATTTCACAAACTGCGACAAAAAGCGCACCGAAAGAATAAATATTTTAATAGCTTCTGATCAAATACTGTAATATCCACTTGAATGGTAATTCCAACTTTACTACATCGTAAGGTACAGTTACAGTACAACTGAGCTATTTTATTTTTAAGCTATCACAGATTTCTGCTTTCTCCTGCATTAATTATTTTATGTAGTTTTGTTTGTCATGACATAGTGGAGATATTAAAGAACTAATCCAGTTCCTATAAATTTCATTACTACCCCACTACAATATGCTCCAATGGAGCACCATAAATACTTGCTATCAAAATTAAAAAATACATATCACAAGTCTAGTATTTGACACGGCTATGCTGTGGTTCTCTATTGTATTTCCTCATACATGCCATGTTATATGGCTATAAAATGGAATTCACAAAACTTAGAAAAATCTATAGCCTCCTCTCATCTGAGAGACATCAGAAACAAAAATATATACCCACTTGAGAGGCTACAGTGAAAACTGTGATAAATAAATCTCTTGACCCTTTCTTGGTTCATGTGGAAACACCTAAACAGTATCACAAAGTCATGGAAAAATAAATCCAATGACAATGAACTAGATATGTGCACACCATGTAGCTTAAATTCTTTTAAAAAAGTGCAGCATGTCCATGTAGCATTATTTTCTGTGCAACATCCTTTTCCACTTTTCCTACAAAATACATATTTAGGCACATATACAGAACAATCTGTGATGTATTAAAGCTGCATAAAGTGATAATTTTATATGAATAAATAAAACAACCATTGATTATCTGAAAGTGTGCTGATGATCCCTCCAAGAATCAGATAAGCAGCTTCTCACACCTGATTTCACCTAACTAAAATTGTTAAGTTACATGAACCACCAAACCTAAACAATACTGAAACATACAGTACATCATAAACCATTACCAGCCTCTCATAGACTAGAGTAGTTCAAGTTCACTGTAGGCTTCCTGTCCCTTCTAAAAATAGCAGACAGCTGCAGTAAATAAGTGTAGTAAAGAAAGGTGAGTTATACATAAACATACACCGTGAAATGTTTTTCCTGTGATTTGGGTGGAGCAAATGTCACTTAAGTATTTGTTAACATGGCAGATGTTTAGGAATTTAATATCTTTCCTACCCCAGTAATCAAAAAAATCACTTAATGCAGCTTTAAAATGAGGACTGAGTTACACAGGGTACTGTAAAGCAGCATAAATGGAACAACAGTAACAATATCAAGGGGCCGGATTTGCTGTGTAACTTTGTGTCTAGCAAAGACTAATATACACTAGGCCACAGACGACCGACACTACTACATGAGCAAAGAGTGAAATGAGGAGAGTTCATTGGTCAGTGTACATGGCTGTGGCTGATTCCATGTGGCATGAAATATGAAATAATTAAGGGAATGTACAAGGTAAATTAAATGGAATGATTACTTATCATAATCATCACCAAAGGCAGTCTTTAAGTTGCTTCAGAAACCTGCATCACCTGCAATTTGTATGTCAAAAGTCCCAGATTGGGAAACAGTCTACACTTTTTACTGAGCTGAAAAGGTGGAGTAACTGAAAAGAATGTAATTTATTTATTCATTTATTTTTGAATGTAGTTTACCTACCTCCAATAAGGTGCTTTGGTATTTTGATCATAAAAGTGATTTACACTTAGTGATTAGTGTGCTGTAAATGTCAAGTGAAGTGAAAACTGGGTTAATTTTTATTTCAACATATTTAAAGGTTTAAGCACTCCTCTGAGTGAGTTAGGTTTTATCAAGTATAGTTGTCATGTCCTTGGTCTGCTGATACGATGTTGGTACAGGTTTGCATAACGATCTAGTAATATATACATTTTTCTTTTTTGGTTAAACATTGCACTGTTCCACTCTGAACCGTTTTAGTAGACGTTCTAATTTTAACAAAGTGTGATGTAGGCCAATGATTTGTAGGCAAACCCCTGACCCACTGTGACTTTCATACTTTTCCATGTTTCCACATAAAACACTTAACTGTGCTGAGTGACTTATTTCCTACAGAAAATAGTCAAGGCCATATACCATTGGTGATTTAGCAGCAGCATAATGGCTGTTGACACTGTGTGTTTCCTGTATACAGTGGTCCCTCGTTTATCGCAGGGGTTACGTTCTAAAAATAACCCACGATAGGCAAAATCCACGAAGTACATTCCTATGGAAAAACTCGCTCCGGCTAATGCATGATTCACACAACAGATGTGATGCCGGAACGGATTGAATTTGTTAACCGGGGCACCACCGTATTTGTTTTAAGGCTATAAAACCCCTCACCACACACTTTATACACTATTCTCAGACAGGCAT
>JAQQAE010016647.1:0-11698 GCA_029823295.1 Pseudamia nigra
GTTTTAATAACAGATCTCTATCCGACATCAGTTTTTTACATTCTTTGTTAAACCATGGCAAATGGCATCTTTTCTTACGTTTATATCTCCTTCTACTGGAATGGTTTATTATGACATCTTTCACAGTTTTAATAAGTTGACTGCTACATTCTTCAGGATCGTTACTAGTCAGAATTATGTCCCAGTCCAAGGCTGATAAGGCTGTGGCCACATTTTGACGTTGGTTGTCAGGGATAATTTCATACATAGACCTGTGTTTTGACGCATTACAACCGTTATTGTTTAACCTGGACTTAGAGAGTTTCCTAGAAAAAAGCACAATATTGTGGCCTGAAAGACCAGTCAAGAAATTATATGATTTAGCATAAGATTTAGTTTAAAGGTGCAGTGTTATTTTAAAACATACATGTGTGTGTTTATTTTCGAGGGAAGACAGACAGGCACAGGGTTGAGAGCAGTTCACTGTGGTTTCATTACTCTATGCTAATCACAGCCAACGCCCGTCATTTCTCATTCTCTGCTGGGCTTATTGGAGCCAAGCCAAGTCCTAACTCATCTGCTGCAGTTCAAACATAAAATCACTCATTGCACAAGGCGGGATTTTTTTTTTCTTTTTCTTTTTTTTTTTTAAGGCTAGAACTCAAAATACTGTTGAGGCAAAGTTCCTTTGACAGGGAGATCTGAGAAATTTCTTTTGTTGATGTTGAGAGGTGGTGGTTATACTGACAGCAGAGCCAACACAAAGTTTGTCAGTTTGCCCTAGTTTGAATGCAAAGTAGCTGCAGGCACCCGAGGGCAGCAGAAACTGCAGCGGTTGGCAGATTAACATTTCACAGCAGAGTGACAGCACGCACCAGTGCTAGCACCGAGACAAATGCTAGCATGACAACATATCATCATATACTGTACAGTGCTGCTGAAACTATATCTCCCCCTTCAGTCAGTCAGTATGACTTCTTTCCTGAGGTGCAACCTAATCATGTTACATTTAAAGGTGCACAGTGTAGGATTTAGTGGCATCTAGTGGTGAACTTTCAGATTGCAAGTACCTCAGTATATTCCCTAAGATCACCATGTCCACGTGAAGCTCCTCATCATGTTTGGCTTGTTCCTTGTAAGCTACTGTAGAACAAGGTAAATTTCAGGCAGAATGCTCTCGTCTGATTTAAAGGTGTTTATGAGAGTTTATATACATTTTTATTTTGCTGGTGACTCTGCTCAAGAGATGCTCTGGAATGATCTGAGCAAGCCTGACACAGATGGTTCCTGACATGTCGCACACCCCTCAGCAGAGCCTGGCATCAGGATTTTGTATTCCAAAATTAGAGTACAGACAACATATGCTTCGGAGTTTATTATATTATGTTGTTTATTCCGCTTAATTCAGGATGCAATTGAGGAGGCGGAGGAGATTTTTTTGGGGGGATTTACAGCAGCATAGTAAAATGAATAGACTGAGGCAAATTTAAAGATGCAGATGATTAGTGTAATGCAGGGATGACATCCAAACCTGCCTACTATGCACAGGTTGGACTGTCCTCCATCTGTTGATGTGTGACAATAACATAATGATTTTTATCATCAGGTGATTACACAAAAACAAAAATATATTATGCATATTAAAGTCCGTTTCTGAAATTGATTCCTCTAAATCCTACACACTGCATTTCAATACATCACACATTTGATTTGTATCCAAATGAAAGGCAGAACTTTTTCATTAGAAATTTTACCTTCTCATAAACTACAAAAGATTTTTTTTTATTGTTCCAGAGAAAAGAGCAACACTTGTTATTGAATAAATATGTGATAACCCTTTTCTTGTTGCTCATTATTCTGCAGCTGGGACAACGTACATCTTCGGGCGAGGCGGAGCCCTCATCACATATACCTGGCCACCCAATGACCGGCCGAGCACACGGGCAGACCGGCTGGCAGTGGGCTTCAGCACACAGCTGAAGGAAGCTGTTCTGGTCAGGGTAGAGAGTGCCAAGGGACTTGGAGACTACCTGGAGCTGCACATAGTAAGGCAATATCTTCTTATTGGGGGTGAACTGATGGGAGGAAATGGGAAAGTAACCTGAGCTACATTCAGTCAAATGAGTCCCAGGGGAAAAACCCAAAAGAAAAGGGAGGATTGGGAAATATCTGAACCTGAATATCTGAAAGAGGCCAAGGGACTGGAAAAAGACCCTAAGCTATTTAGGCTGATCAGAACAAGAAAGAGCGAAGGAATGAGGAGGAATGATAGAGGCACAGAAAAGAAAGAAAAAGGAAAGGAAGGATGATCTGCGCTGACAGACCAGGATCTGCAGACCTGTTTTGGAGGTTTTAGGAAAGAGGGAAAGGAGGAGTGGACGAACTTCAATCCTATATTCTGAGTCATTGAAGATGGGCCTTAGAACATGCTCATACTATAGGTCTGAAGTAATTTTAATTTGTTGATATTTGAATGAATATTCTAGTTTCCCTTTCAGCATTTAGTCTGTGCCTGATATGGTTGTAGACTCTTAACAGATAATACAGTATACAGTATATGCTCACATGACCCAGAATGTTTAAATAACAGCAGACTGGATTATCTAAACAATTGAATATTGACCTAAATCCCATAATAACACAAAATGGCTCAAGTGTATGTAGCATATGCAGAGGTCAGAGAAGAATTACTGTGTGCATAGTCCAGAAAATGACTAATTACCCAACACCATCTTTTTTTATATTCTGTCACAGTAGTTATTAGCCTCATCTCTGCTTTTATTACTTTCATACGTTAGGCATAAAGGTCATTTAAAACCACCTCTAATGATAACTTTAAATAGCAATTAAGGGACAGCAGGTATTTAAAAATACATTTACACAGGCACTAATTGTCTCGTTGACCCCATGCTTCCTCTATCTAATATTATATTCAAGGCTTTAAGTTATTTAAATAGGGTTTTCTGGTTAATTACCGACTAAGACCACACCTGGTGACCACTCTGATCCACTCATCATGTTCCTGGACAGATTTTCTTGTACAAGCTGATGGAAAAAGCTGTTGCAATATCCAGTAGATCTGCTTCATTCTCCTAAACTAACTATAGTTATGATCATCATCACAGCTATCCATGCTTCATTCACAAAGTTTGAGTGATCAAACCACTGTACAATATCCAAGTGACCCCAATTTGTTTTGGCTACCTGTGCCTGGAAGGGACAGGAACACTGTGGTCACTTCTCATCCAGTGCGTTGTAAACTAACAGGGACATAGAGAAGGAGGAAAAAAGAGAGGGATAGGTGAAAGAGTGGAGGTCAGGTAGAGAGCTGGATGGAAACGGCAGATAGGTCAAGGCCATTTTGAATGCTTTTACAGCAAGTGATAAATAACAATAATGGCTGTAATGATGAAAGATTACACTTTTAAATGGAATGAACACAACAGATTATGGGGTTGAAGTGGTAAGGTACATAGCACAGATACATGAAGCAATTTGAATGGGTCAATAGCTGCAATTTTTAGTCATGTATAGATGCTAGATGTGAGTTGATCTATTGCAGTTATTATTTAATATTGTCGCAGCTGTTGGAGCTCAACACATTTGGCATAATCAAGATAACCACCTAAAAACACTAACATTAATGTGATGTTTTTGTCACGTTCTTTCCACCATTTTACTTTGATGTCTTTTTGCTATGCCCTCGTCATCTTGAGGTGGTTAAATTTTACTACTACCGCTTATTAGCAATTTCTTTAATTTTAACAAAGCAAAGATCAGCTGTTGAAAATCAATAAATGGCTCTTCTTCCAACTACTGTATGTATATAAATACAACATAAAATAATTAAATCCTTCACTCTAAGCCTTGGCCACGGGGAAAAATAAATCAGTCCGTTACCCTTGATGCTAATGAATTACTGTACTGTATTACAAAATAAGGAGACATAAAAGTGAATTGCCAGGCATTTGAGATAACTCTGTCTTTGGGTTGCAAGATGCACTTGGAAAAATAATTTTAAAAAAGAGATGAAAGGCATTTAATGGAAATGCTTTAAAATGAAACAAATAGCCCTTGTAATAAGTTTTAGATTTTTCAAAAGTAAAAATGTCAACCCCCATCATAGCTATATACCTATAGCCATGAGTTTTGTTTTAACCCATTCCTCAATTTCCATTAGGTTTTTATTCTCACTTCAAAAAATGGCTTCACAATTTATCTGTCCCCGTCGTTCCCAATCCCTCATCAGTCATTCTTTTGGTTTCTCGTCTCTCGAGCATATTCTCTATCTAACTTCAGTTTCTTTCATTTACTCCCTCATTCCCTCATGTCTGGCCTGTTCATTCTCTCTTTCCCTCCTTCCCTCACACACATCAGTGCCTCCAACACACCAGCCTGGCTCCTCAGCTCCCACTGCAATTACGTTTCATTTGCTGCCATTCCTCCTGCATCGCTTCCCTAAATGACACTGTTCAGCCCGTGGTGGGTGTTTTGCTCCTGTTAATTATGCTCGTCTCTCTGTGAGGGGGAAAAGTACAGGTAAATTAGGCCTGAGAACCTGGGAGATGTGACCCCTTATCACGTCACCTGATGGGGCCTCACAGACCCAATCAAATGACAAAATAACCCTCCGTTCAAACGATGATGGTGGCCGGGAGGTGCAATACCCATGGGCTCATTGGTTAGTTTCAGCTAATGATTAAAAATAGCATTTCACTTTTCATTTCAGAATGGTTAATCCCTTCTGCTCTAAATTGAATTTAAAGGCTCTTCTCCTGACTAATCATAAAATAATACACAGACATTTTCTGAATTTTTAAAGTGGAGAGGTGGGTAGTACTCACATACGTTTAGTTACATATACTTGAGGAACATTTTCTAAGAAATGTATTTTTGAGAGTAGTTGTTAGAATACTTTTTACTCTGACATTTGTGATGAAAAAATGCACTTTTACTCAGTTACATCTGGCCACAGCTCAATGACTAGGAGTAAAATGAAGAAGAAAGAGAAATATTTGAAGTCCAACAAATGAGAGCAAAGTTAACCAAATAATCAGGTAAATTAACAGTTAAGAACAAAATAATCACATAAATAAACAACAAAATGAGAAAAAAAATGAGCAAAACAATCAAGTAAATTGACAATAATGATCAAAACAACCAATAAAATTGCAACAGCAACAACATGTACAAAAAATTAGCACAATTATCAAATTAGTCAAGTGAATAAGCAAAAAATAAATAAATAAATAACAAAATAATCCATAAATGGTGCAATAAGAACATTTTGGGCTCATCTTAACTGATTTTTTTATGTTGGACAGTAAACAGTATTTAACATCATGTATTCATCATGTATTTTTACATTCATGCCACTTTATCGATGACAGTAACCTGCCCATTCAAAGGCAGAATACGAGGCGCATTATGAAGTTACTCACGACTTGAGTACCGGTAGTTTTTATGACGAATGTTTTTACTCTTATTCAAGGATTTATTTTTATGAGTACCGTTTGAAGTAACAGTACTTTTACTCGAGTACTGTTTCTGTGTACTCTGCACACCACTGGATATTACAGCAGTTCATCAGCTCTGAATGTTGGTGTTCATTTAGGATTATTATTATCTCGCTGTGAACAAGGGATCACATGTTCAGATCACAAAAATTTCCTGTCAGTTCAGAATATGACACCATCACTGATGGATTCTTTTTCCATTTGTCCAGCTACATCCTTGCACCAGTGGGCTAGTGTGATTACATGGCACCAAGAAGTGATAGAACATTATTTCTTATCTCAAGCAAACCAGTCGTGTCTTTATACACTGTTCCCCTTTACCGAACCTCCTCCCCTTGTATTTCTTGTATGTGACACAGGGCAGAACATCCTTCATACTGACATGCTGTCACCAAGACCTCTGGGTGGGAGATGTAGAGTCGAAGTTCTAGGATAAGGTGCTTAGATGCTGAATTTGCTGGTTTAATAAAGGACATAGCACCTCCCTTTGAGTCTTTGTTTCTTGCACTTCCCTAATTACTTACTGTGGGTGTGTCTGAATGTGTAGCAAACTTTCTAGTTGACATTTTGAGCTTTAGATAAAAAAGCTATGAAATTCATTATCTGGAAAATGCCATTGGAATGAATCATCGCTGCACAGACATGACTGTGCATATTGCTGTTGCAGTGCATTAGTTCTTAGATGTTTATAGAGATTTTCAGCCAGAGAATTAGTAAACCAATACCAGCTGGATTTGCTATGTGGTCTTTGAAAATATGGACTGTTCAGTTAGCAGACTTCATCATTTCCACTGACTGGTAGGGAGTTCCTCTGTATTTAATCACCCAGAGAAGTTAAATACCACAGAAGTCCCCAAGAGTCAGTAGAACTAATTAAGTCTCCTGGATGAATGTTGAAACATTTTCAAGAATATTCTGTGAGTCCAGTTGCCTTTTACTTACTTTTCCTCTTGCAAAATCATGAGAGCTGAAGTTGCTACCCACAAGATGTGTCTGTTTCTGTGGTTTTCTACCATGTTGTGGTAAATTATCACTGATGTTCACAGTAATAGTCTGTGTAGTGGTTTTTAGTTCTGTTAGTGGTAGTGTGTACAATGTTTTCCATTTCTCCATACTCAAAGAGCACCTTGACTTTAAATAGTAAAGACTCAGCGCTGTTATATTAGACCTATTGATGCCAAAGATGAGTCCATTTGCCACTTAGATATCCAGTGATGTGGAAAGCTCCTTTGGGTTTCACCGCTCATAGCATGAATTAAATAGAAACAGACACAAGTTTTATAACTTCAGTGAGCATTTCTGTTTTCTTTGATTTAGCAGACAGGATGTGCCCCAGTCCCCACTACGTCTTTCACAGGGCTCCACAGAAGTAAAAATGGTCATTTGGGAGGGCAGGACATCATTTTTTGCCAATCTTTCTGACATTTCCACCATCAGGGCCTGAGGTGTGAGATTCATGGAATGAAGGGTAGAGACAGATATGGAAGTGGACTGATAGCTAAATCTCCCATCTGTGGCTGCTGGAAAAGGTAGATGTCCTTCACAAAGACCTTGAATAGTTCTGACATTTTCTACATATAGAAAATAGGATTGTTGAATTGAAAAGCATGTGATAATGTTTTGCCATATTAATAGTTATCATAAGTAAGACTGCTGTTAAGAACAGTTCAAATTCTTTTAACTGATATTACCATCTTTAGTTGTTTTTAGCCTTGCTTTTCTTTCACATGGCACCAAGTAAGATTTAACCTTTGTGATCAAGTGGAACCGGTTCATTGCTTCAACTATGGTCCTGTGTTAGGAGCAGAAATGTCTGCAAGTATAAGTCAGTAAAAACTAAAATTGCAACATTGTTTTTTTTGTGCTGACTTGGTGGTCTCTATCAGAGCAGTAGAGAAAACAGAGTGGCGACACTCCTTGATGTCGCCGCTAGGGCTGTCACGTGGTTCATGGAGACCTCAGTCATTCCAAACAAACCACAAGCCGTCATTGTTTCTCTATGGGAGAGAGTGCGATATTGCATGGTAAATATCAAAATAAACCACACACTTGTATATTTTAACCGTTTCCCTTCCTCTGCAAAGGAGAGTTTGAAATATTTTCACATTTTTCAAAGTGGGTGCAGGGGGCGCTTGGGATGGCTCATATCCGAGAACGGAGCCCTCCTGGACGCCCTCAGCTCTCTGTTTTCAGACACAGGCCGTGCCCGTCTCCCCTCCTCTTCGGAAGAATGGTGTTTAATTCACAAGCACTCGTGCTGGAGCTCATTTATCCGGGGGAGGACTGCCTTTTTCGGCCTCTCTCTTTTGGGGACAGCGCTCTGCCTGCGGACATGGGCTGAGAGCAGCAGTCCCTTCTCTTTGGAGGATTCCTCCTCCATCTCTTTTCTCTCTCTCATCCGAGGAAGGGGCTCTCTCCTCAGTCACACCTTCCGCCCTCCACCTCCGGCACCTCTTGGACCCGGGAACCCACTCTTAAGCCCCCCTCAACGGACTACACACTGCATACGCCCCCGCTGGACCTCCGTGCCCCTGATACTCCTGCCCGCAGGAGCACCGAGGTGCAGACTTGGACTCCAGCTGCAGCTGTGACTATATGATTACAACTTTACCGCTGGAGTTACTAGATGTTGCTAGATGAGCCGTGTTACTAAATCCGAAACTCACCTGGCATCTCCATAATTTTTATCAATTCACAATCAACAATGAAAAAGTAGCCAATAACTGACTATGATCATAAAACCTAACAATCCGAACTCATAGAATTGAGTTGGATCAGTCATGATTGAAGAAACCTCGCACACAGCTGCAGATTGACACGATGCATGCCTGGGAACTGGTGCCATCTATTGACAGTAAACATTGATTGCATTGTGACCGGTTGTGACACACATGTCCACCAATGATAAGTCACCAAGTCGGAGTCGTGACCGCTGCACATTGCCAAGACCGAGTCCTGGCAATTCAACATGTTGAATTGCCGCAATTTCTGTCAGGACATCATCAAGACTGAAAAATCTGGGTCGGGAACGGCCGCACATCAAGCCGATTTCCATTTGAGTTGAGATGAGTTGTGTTTCTCCCCTGCCTTCGCTCAAGTCAGCTGGGATTGGCTCCGGCACCCCTCCCCCCGACCCTTGCGAGGATTAAGGGGTGGAAAATGGATGGATGGATGGATGGATGGAGTTGTGTTTCTCTATGTGCAGCCAGCTTAAGAGTATATTTATGATAACTAATGCTTGAAAATGTAAAAAATCATTTAAAATTCTGTCATTTCATCAAATTACCAGTGATTGTTCCTGATGAACCATAGAGATGAATGGATATTCGGCCAATGTTTGGAACAATTGACGTCTCCATAATCCGGAAGTTGGACCAAATTTCGGTTGCCATTTTTTACAACGGGAGTCTATGGAAGTGTCGCCACTCTGTTTTTCTCTACCGCTCTGGTCTCTATCAGTGGGTAATGACCAGGGCTGTGCAGTGAGGCTGATGTGAAAGCAGCTTAAAATTGTAATGCCACCATTGGTTAAATCCCGGACTTCCAGGAGTTACATTGGACTTCTCTCTGAAAATACTAAGTGAATTTTTGTTATGAGTTACCATGGTCTCAAACATTTTATTTGGACCCTCTAATAAGTGACCTCGTGGTCCATCAACTTTTGTGCTGGGGTCTGATTGAGAGGTTGCTATGACTGGCTTATGACTCGCCAGTGAAGTCAGACCAAGTTGTACCTTTGTATCTTCTGTTTAACTAAAACATAGTTTTACCTGAGATGCATTCAACTATAGTTGTGGCTTTCTGCCTACACTAAAAACACTGTAACATGAGGCACCTGATATAGTGTGGCCCTGTAGCTCTGTCGCCATTTGTCCAAATGCAGTCAAATCCTGTTTTTGGCTCAAAAATGTCATCCAGAAAGTGACAACACACCTAACCTTCAAAACGGTTGTTCAGAAACTAATGGGTAACATCACGGTCACTTTGTCCACTAATATGTATGTCAATGGTCAATGGTCTCCATGTACTTTTTTTGTATCCAAAGAGGGACAATGCAAAACCTTGTCAAAAACCACTGCCTTCTTCCACTGTAACTGCAACACAATTTTTCCCCAGCTCTCTGTGTCCCTTGATTCAGATCGTAGTGTTGTAGTTGACCCCCACCCACACCACTCAATATAGTACAGGCAATGATATATATTTCTGAAAGATATCTCAGCTCACTTGTCTTCCCTGTTAATACACAGTATTTGCTGATGAAAATATGTTAAATATCACAACTTATGGCTCATCTGAAATCAGTAAAAAAAAAAAGAACACTCAAGAAATATTTCTGGCTTAACACTGTAAAATGTTTTTTATTCTGCTAAATTTACTCAAAGCAATAAAGTCTCAAAGAGCAGCAAATTGGGGTTATTTGTTATGCACAGAGAGATGAGTCATTAATGAAGAAGGGAGCAAATATCAGAGCCGTTCTCTTCATGAGCTGCCCATAAACTTTCCAAATGGCCTGACAGATGGTGGCATAAAGTTGCAGCAGTTCAGATGCACCTTACAAAACTAGGAAGCGTACAATCTTTTGTAGTTATTTTATTTTTAAAGGTGTCGCTTTCTATTTATTGCAGTTCACACAGGCACTGCTCACATTTGACAGTCATTACATTTACAGCTGACAAGTTGTCGCATTAACTGCTCTGTGGGAAGTGTCTCATCTGCAGTTATGGGCCGATGCACAGTGCACAGTGGGCCTACCCAAGTGCCTCCATCACTAGCTGTCCGGTCCCGGCTCATAGCATTAAATAAGGGCTGCCTCTGATTACACTTTAGGGAGCCATCTCTCACCAGAACTGTCTACTTTGTGCAGTGAGAGAAGTGTGGGGTGGCGAATGGCAAGTGGGGCATACCTATATTTTCTCCTCTTGACCCCACCCTTACCCCTCTCCCAGTATGTGACAAATGCTGATTGAGAAAGAAACTGGGAGAACAGTGCTGCCCAGTGTTCATGTTTCTGTACACGGGCTCATTTTATGGCCAGCTTCCCCATGGTCAGGCTGTGAGCTGTAGCTTCTACTGTAACGCCATTAGCCTGATCTCTGTGCTTCTCAATGTGAAGTACCACCACCCTGCCTTTTTAATTTTTGTGATCCAGTGGCCACAGGTTGTCTGCTGAGGGTTAAAGTCAGCAATTGTTTAATTAGGAGTTGAAAAATGTGATGTGACATGCAACAGCAGCTTGGGATAAGAAGAGTAGTGAGGAGAATGGGGTGGATGGAGAGCTTTCAGAGTGTGATGGGAAGCGAGTGATGCTGGCGTCAGATAAAGGCAGATGGTGATGTGGATAAAACTGTCAGATACAGAGGCTTTTATCCTCTACTCCTACCCCCCTGTTAAACACACGTGTCATGGGTTATATGTGCACACATTTTGACACAGAAAGCATGCCTTTACTTATAACTCACCGTCAGAAGTTTACACACAAGGTCATATATTGCATGCAAGTACAGTCATAAAGACAAATTCACATTCATTTAGAAGACACGCGCGATTAGTTGTAGTGAAATCTATAAGACCTGCATAGTCGTTGTTTCTGAGGGCAGCCCCACCCACTGATTTTGTTATTGTCTTATCTACTATATAACTCCCACACCCTCGTCCACTATTCCTTTCTTAAATAGGTGTCAGTTCAAAAACCTACTATTCTTTATCATGTCAGTGGGGGAAAAGCTAAAGATGCAGGGAGGGATGGATGGATGAAGCATGGAGAACAATTGAGGGAGAAAGGGAGGCATTGCTTTGATGAATGCAGCTGCCTAGGAAAGGGGAGCATGGGCTGCCGTCAGTAATGAGCTCGGGTCCTGGTGGGTTTGGCAGGGTCTCTCTCTTCAGCCGACAGGAGCCTGACAGCATATCGATTAATCCTGCCTTTCGCATCACTAATTAATTGTCCCCGCAGGTGGAGGGGCACCAGGGCGTAAAGTGAAGGGAGGAGGGAAACGTTTTTTTACCTCACAGGCTTCATCATGGGTGGCTAAATGTATATGGCAAAGGGGATTAGGCTCTAGGCCTTAGATAGTATGTCTTTAATAGAAATGAAAAAAGCTCGCTTCTTTTCCTTTCGGCTGTTCACTTCAGGGGTTGCCACAGCGAATCATCTGCCTCCATCTCACCCTATCCTCTGCATCTTCTTCTCTCACACCAACTAC
>JAQQAE010016648.1:0-11698 GCA_029823295.1 Pseudamia nigra
CCTACGCCTGTCTACAAAAAATAACAACACTAAAAGTATTAAGTTTGTTGAAGACAGTATGAACCTCTTCGCACTGATCAGTGGAAACAAAATTCATTAACCCACTGAGGACTGGTTTCAATATTATCTGAAAATTAAATTGTAAAAATTGAAATCATTCCTTTATAATTTTTGAGCAGTGTTGTAAAATCCTGGTGGTTCTAGGATCAAAGGTGAATACAAAGCTACAACAAAATTACACAACATAAAGATGAAACATCCATCTCATTGTAGGATGTGACTGCAGATATGCAGTCATACCAGGTATGGCTATTAAAAAAACAAGACTAATGCTTAAAGCAATTTTAAGGTCTTCCACTGATCAAAGCAGTGCAGTAGGTCTTCATCTCAGAACCACTGTCATTCTTTTCTTAACTTCTGACACAGACTCAGACATGTTCCTCTGACACAGATTTGATCTTAGGAAAAAGAAAAAAGTCACACGGTGCTAGATCAGGTGAATAGGGAGGGTGATCATGCACTGTGATTTGTTTTTGGCCCATGAACTGCCTTACTGAGAGTGTGAACACTGTGAGCTAGAGTGTGGTTTTGATGAAGAATGAAACCATATTTGTTCTTGTTCTGAGTAGATGAATATTTTTATTTTTTCAGTTTGTTAAATGTTTTCAGTAGTCTTTGATGTGCATGGGCATCCAGAACGTTCATTATCTTAGACATCCTCTCTACCTTCACTAATCTTTTCTTCCATTCCAACACGTGTACATGACATGCAGCGTTCCACATGAGCCACAATTAATGGATGAAAAGATTTGTGTGCTGTTTAGACCAATTTCACCAAAAATGTCAAGTTCATAAGCTAGTCATTTTATAATGCCTTAGCAATGTACACTTCAGTCAGTATCAGTGAAATAAAGACGTCACTTATTGGAAACTTAAAGTGGTTTTGTGTGAATACTCAACCTTTAATATATACAGTAACACTCTGTGACTGTGAACCACATGGTTTTATCCTCACAAATATAGTCTCATTATTTATAGACATACCTTGTGCTCTTTGATGGATGAAAGTCAACTGCTAAAAACCATCATGATTCTTGTTAATAATGTGTGCTATACTATGACATTCTGCAACTGTGTGCACATATTAATCTTCCACCTTTGTAGACGTTCTTTCATGTTTGTGTGTGTGTGTGTGTGTGTGTCATCTCTTATTGTGGCAGAAGATGGTGAGACCACAGTCTCGGTTTGCACCCTGCTGGGGTGAGATAGCATCTCTGCAGGATTTACAATCACATAACCACAGGCCTGAATGTGTACACACAATGTAAAGATTTTCAGTAAATTACTGACTGTGAAATATGTCCGGTATTTGTAGTTAATAAAACAATATAAATGTATAAACTCACTAATCAAAATTGTAATTCTGTTTTATGCATGTAATGTATTAATACAGTGTTGCTGATTTTTGTTTTAGGAGGCACAATATGAGACAAACAGTTGCCCATAATCCATGTGTAGCCTTGTACTGTATGTGTAACCACAACTGGTACAAATGTGTCTTTTTAAACACTACTAGTCAGCTGTTTGGGTGGAGAGTGAAAACACTACCCCCTACTGGCAGATCTGTCTAAAGATACAGGATATGTTACTAGAACTGACAATAACTAGCTTTGCCGTGTATTGCAGCTTCACCAGCAATGAGAGGCTCCACTCCTTTAGATGTGGCTGCTTCTTCAGTGATGGACAACAATGGCCTGGCTCTGGCACTCGAAGAACCGGACCTGGACAAAGTGAGACCTCGTGCTCTGCATACTATTTCTCAATTTACTCAATTCAGTATTTAACTCTATTGGGTGTTGCATCTGTACTCTGCCTTTAGGTGGTCACCTACTTGGCAGGCTGTGGCCTCCAGAGTTGTCCAATGCTTCTGGCCAAAGGTTATCCTGACATCGGGTGGAACCCTATTGAAGGAGAGCGTTACCTCTCCTTCTTGCGATTTGCTGTCTTTGTCAACGGTACATTACTCCGTTCCACTTCTTCCTCTGACCACTTTCTCACTTTCTCTATCTCTGTCAGCTTTACTTTTTCTTTAAAGTCTAATCAGATTTAAGATACTGCAGTTCATTGCTCCAGGCAAGTCTAACATGGGGTTTAAGTCTCAGGATTAGTGTCTTTTATTTATTAGTGTCTGTTTAGTCTCAGGATTAGTGTCATTATTTTGCAGCTGATATAAATGATGTATGTTCATAGTTATATGTGCAGGGGTGTAGATTTTGTCTGAATATTGGGGGGTGACAACATAATTAAGAAAATGAGTAAAAATAAAAAAAAACTAATCAAGTAACTGAATAAAATAAACAAACGAGCCAAGAAAATGCACTAAAATGAACTAAATAATACACTAAATAACCATAAAAATGCAATAAGAAACAAACAAAATAGAAAAAAGTGAACATAAATGAACAAAAATGATCAAGAAAATCATAAAACAAACAAAAGAGCAAAAATGAGCACCAAAATGAGTAAAAATATCATAAATAATCATAAAAAAATCAAGAAACATGAACAAAAATGAAGAAATGAAGCAACAAAATAAACAAAATAATAAAGAAATGTAGTAAAATTGAGCACAATTATCAGGAAAGTGAACAAATATGACAAAGGAAACAATGAAATAAACAAAATGAGCAACAATAAATAAGAAAATGAGTAAAAGTAAACTAAATGAACAAAAAGAATGAACAAAAATGAAGAAAATAAGCAACAAAATGAACAAAATAATAAAAAATGAATAGAAATGTACAACATAATTAAGAAATGGGTAAAAAATAAGCAGAAGTATACTCACAAAAATAAACAAATATTAAGAAAATAATTAAGACAATGCACTGTTTATCAAAGTAAACTAAATAAAGACTAAATCAAAATGAACAAAATCATCTAAAAATCAACACTGATGAACAAAATAACCAAGAAAATGAAATCAACCAACAATAAGACACAACTGCCATTTCTGATGTAAAGCAGGATTTTTAGAGACCTCTAAAAGGAAAGTGCATCTAAAGGAAAATGTTTTATTGGGGAGGACGAATGGACGTTTTTCAAATATTGAGAGGGACAAATCCCAACCATCCCCCCTGAAATCTACACCTACAGTACGTGTATGTACTTAAATATTTTCGTCTGTGTGATTCATGTTTTAGGTGAGAGTGTGGAGGAGAACTCCAGTGTTGTTGTGAAGCTGCTCATCCGACGTCCTGAGTGTTTTGGACCTGCCCTGAGAGGTGAGGGAGGGAACGGCCTGTTGGCGGCTATGAAAGAAGCCATCAAGATCTCTGAGACACCTGCTTTGGACCTGCCCGGCTCAGTCCAAGGAGTCAGCTCAGACGTGTAAGCCTTAAAGATCAAACATACAGTATCTTATGGTCACGGTCAAGGTCAAGGTCAAATTTATTTATATAGCACATTTATAGCAGCTCTAGCTGCCCAAAGTACTTTACAGGTTAAAAAATGACAATTGAATAAGAGACAATACAACAAAAGGGTAAAACTACAGTAATGCAAAAACAAAGCTTAAAAGACAATAAATGCAATGAAACAAATTAAACAAGACTAAAAAAAAGACTTTTTTGAAATCATGAAATCAATTGTGAAATTATGAAATCAATGTTTTGGAATTAACCTGAAGATTATACTAATTTGATCTTTTTTCCTGCTTTTTTTGCTTTGTTTTTTGTTTTTTTGCATGTTTGAAAGTATTCCCCTTAAAAAGCCATTTCTTTTAGTACTCTCCTGCTTTTCCCACTGGCAGGTCTGGTGATGGTGACGATGAGGAAGAGGTGGTACACATGGGCAATGCTATCATGTCCTTCTACTCTGCACTTATTGACCTATTGGGACGTTGTGCTCCAGAGATGCATGTATGTTTGCTAAAAATGGGAGAATATTGTAGGTTTGTTTTAACCCTACCCTGTATTCAGCTGTTTCTCTAATTTTCACTTTCTTTATCTTTCTATAGCTCATCAACAAGGGGAAAGGTGAAGCCCTCCGCATTCGTGCCATTTTGCGCTCTCTTGTTCCTACTGAGGACCTTGTTGGAATCATCAGCATCCCACTCAAAATGTCCATCATCAACAAAGGTACTGGTTAAATGTGGACACACAGCTGTATCACTGGAGGATGTATTTCATTAATTTGCATGCTACAGCAGGATGTCAAGACCATGTGAGAGTACAATGGTTACGCAACTCTGCACATTCAGTGCAAGGCAGAAGGCTATTGATTTCATTTCACTGCTCATGCCTATTTAATCAGCACAATGCTTTACTGCACACTCCTATAGCTCTGAGTAAGCCTGATCATTTCTATAGCGAGCTGTCTTGCACTATTGATTGATCTGCATAAGCATGGCAAGGCTCGCCTCTTAAATTTGCTGCTGTGAGCACTGCCACACAAGCTCTGTCAGCAAGGCAAGAGTGAAGAGGATGCGCCGTTGCTCTGGTGCCACAAAACTCACAAACTAACATGATACCTAATGAATACCTCTCCTGATCAGAAAAGACATTCTATTATGTGTATTTTACCCACCGCATATCTGCACACACTGTTCTGTTTAAATCTGCAGTGTCTTCAATTATTTGTCTCAATGACTCGCAGATGGGACGGTGACAGAGCCAGACATGTCAGCCACCTTTATTCCAGACCACAAGGCCCCCATGGTGCTCTTCCTGGACAGAGTATATGGCATTGAGGACCAGAGCTTTCTGCTTCACCTGCTTGAAGTGGGCTTTCTACCCGACCTGAGGGCTGCTACATCTCTGGATACAGTAAGGCAGAGGACTGCTGAGGCCTCTTTTACATGGGTTAGGGTTAGGGTCACTATTTGTACTAATGAGGAACATCAAACACTAAAGCAGCCAATGAGTCAAATTTACCTGCAGCTGTTTTCCATTGATTCTTATTACTGTTTTAATAAAATGTTGACATCTCCTAGTTTTTGTGAATATAGTTAATATAAATCCAGATTAAAATATAGGCATTTATATCTATAACTGCAACTGGGTACAATATACATCTATAGAACCACATTAATACTACAAACCCCAATTCCAGTGAAGTTGTGTGAAACCAAAATAAAAACAGAATACAATGATGTGCAAAGCCTTTTCCACCTATATTCAGTTGAAACCACTACAAAAACAAGGTATTTAATGTTCAAACTGATAAACTTTATTGTTTTTTTGAAAATATTCACTCATTTTGAATTTGATACCTGCAACAAATTCCAGAAGATCTGGGACAGGGACATGTTTATCACTGTGTTACATCACTTTTCCTTTTAACAACAGTCAATAAGCGTTTAGAAACTGAGAACACTAATGTTGAAGGTTTGCAGGTGGAGTTCTATCCCATTCTTGCTTGATATGTGACTTCATTTGGTCTCCGTTGTCGTATTTTGTGCTTTATAATGCATCACACATCTTCAAAGGGAGACAGGTGTGGACTGCAGACAGGTGAGTCTAGTATCCGCGCTCTCTTCCTACAAAGCCATGTTGTTGTAACATGTGCAGAATGTGTCTTGACATTGTCCTGCTGAAATAAGCAGGGACGTCCCTGAAAACGGTGTTACTTGCATGGCGGCATATATTGCTCCAAACCCTTATGTACCTTGTAGCATTAATAGCACCTTGACAGATGTGCAGGTCACCCATGGCGTCAGTTTTTAATGCAGTGCCCCCTGAGGCATCGAAGGTCACAGGTATTCAATGCTGGTTGTCAGCCTTGCCACTTACTTACAGAAATTTCTTTCAAAATGAGTGAATATTTGCAAACACCAATAAAGTTTTTTTAGTTTGAACATTAAATATCTTGTCTTTGTACTGTAGTATATTCAGTTGAACACACAATATAGACAAAAGGAAAAAGGATTTGCAAATGATTTTATTCTGCTTCATTTTACACAACGTCCCAACTTCATTGGAATTAGGGTTTGTATTTGCTCTGTTTATGTTATTTTAGGTACTTTCAGGCAACAGCATTTATTGTTAGCTGATCTTTTTTGATCGTTTTCAATGGAAATAAGTCAAATATTGACGATTATTTACTTCATTTATGAGAGACCGAATTACAGCTGATATTTAAACAAACTCATGTAATGACTTGAGACATTCAAATAAGAAGGAAATTACCAAACGTAATAACGGAGGATGTTTTGTGGGCTACAAGTGCTACATGGGTAAATTTCACATGTTTTGGATGTACTGTATAGTAAAATCTGGTGATTAGAGTCCCCAAAATGTAGTGCCTTTGGGTAATTGTGGAACCCCTGGGGCTGCTTTGCAACAAAAAGCATAAAACATTGCACCAGTCATGTAAAAATATAGTCATACTGCATCCCAAATTAAACAGGAGAAACTGTGCTACGTTGATACACATATAAGTCATATTTACATACACCAAACAAAACTCCAACACCAATATCAAAATCCTCATAAAGAAGTCAAGGCTTAAGAGGTTGGTGATGAATGTGATTATTCTTTGCTCCACTTACTGTATAAAGTTTACACAGAGTTGTTCATACTTAACAGAAAAATCTAAAAAATATTCTTCTACAATATCATTTTATGTAAATCATCCAAACATTGCCATATACTTCTCAAATGCACTCTGAAGTTATGTGCAATGGCTGTACAGTAAAACCTATGACATGCTGTGTTCTACAGGAGGGTTTGTGTACCACTGAGACAGCCCTGGCCATGAACCGTTACATTGGCTCAGCCATGCTGCCCCTCCTCACTCGCTGCGCACCGCTCTTCGCTGGCACTGAGCACTATGCCACCCTCATTGACTCCACTCTGCACACCATCTACCGTCTTTCCAAGGGCCGATCGCTCACCAAGGCCCAGAGGGATGCCATAGAGGAGTGTCTTCTGGCTGTCTGCAAGTGAGGAAACTCTTAAATAGTAAAGTTAAAAGTGTCTCAATCCAGATCTGATTTTTGATAATGCATCAACAAACTTCATTGTGTTTAAGATCAGCACTACATTTTATTTGGTTTCCAATGAAAGAAGCCATGTTATATCTAAGTCAGTGTGTCAGAATTGGTAACAATCTGAATATGCTGTGTGCAGCTTTAGGACTCTTACCCCTCTCACCTTATTCTGCAGGCATCTCCGTCCCTCTATGCTGCAGCAGCTCCTGCGACGACTTGTCTTTGATGTGCCCTTGCTTACTGATTACTGCAAGATGCCTCTAAGGGTGAGCAATTTTTCAAACTTTTCACACTTATTTCCAGAATCCATTTTCTGTCCTTTATCATCCTGTATCCTGTCTTTTCTCATCTTCCCCGGGGCCTAGCCTCAGTTTTGGCTCAAGCATAGTTTCTTTTTTCTTCTCTTTTTTCCGGTTTTCATCTCATCCTCTCATGCGCACACATAAACACACATCTCCTCACCTGTACTGTTAATCATCTGGCACAGAAGAAGTGGAAAACAAGGGGATGAGGTATTGGACTGTGTGATTACAGGCTTGTTGGCTCCACTGCTCTTCTCAATCCATCTGGTCACAGGAGAGAAATACTGGAGACGTGATAGATTGTGACTGGCCTGTGAAATGGCGGACAATGTCATTCTTTACTCTGGTGTACACATTTGTATTTCATTTGTGCTGAGTGTGGGAGGATTGAATTCCTTTGAGGCACTATATACTAAACATACATGGCAAAAGGGCAGTGTGTTGAGTATGTTTACAAGTTGCATGCTTGTTTCTTGTCATCTGACAGTAAACACCTATTTTTTGCTCAATTAGTTTAGCTCCGTTCTTCACTTTTATGGAAAAATATCAGGCAGTAAAGATCAATAAAGCACGTCGCTTTTATTTGTGAGGTTATTTATTCCTAAATATGGGCTATATTACAGTTTATAATTTAAATGTCTGGGAAAAACTAAAATTTATATATTTGTGTTGTGTATTTGGAATATACTGTAGGCTGTATCATGTTGTGTGTTGACCTTGAGCTCTGACCTTGTCCTTCAGCTGCTAACCAACCACTATGAGCAGAACTGGAAGTACTACTGCCTCCCATCAGGCTGGGGCAGCTACGGCACAGCATCTGAAGATGAACTTCTGCTCACCAAGAAGATCTTTTGGGGCGTGTTTGACTCATTATCCCAGAGGGTGAGGGTGTCATGTAAATATTTAACTTGAGACAGAAAATATCATGACTTGGGCTTTGTAATCTCAATGTGTGTGATTTATTAGCAGAGATGAAAATCATACATTAACTTTAAGCAAACTTTTGTTTTGAGGCATTCAGTGCATCACCTACTGTGTGCGGAAAAGGCACTACATTTTATACACTAAAGACCCTATTTTCCACAGAGCTGTTATAAAACATGAAAGTGGATGGCACATTCCTATCTTGCCACAGCACCAATGCATTCTCTGCCATGCATCCACTTTGTTGCTATTGCAACACACTTTGTGCACCTGTGAGCATCTTGGTATTGAAATTAGACAGGCAACAGGTGCATTGCACTCTTCCAAACTAAAAACACAGCTGCACTTGTGACTGTTTTTTGTGCTGTTCTACAGCACAAAAAACAGACCAGTGACTGGTATCTCAGAGACACAGAGCACACATTCTGCTTTCAAGATGCATGATCCTGTAGATGTGTACATACTGCAACAATTGTATATTACTGTAGATATGGATACATGCAATATACATTATTCCTTAAAACAACATGGTTTGTGTGTATTTCTGTATATTTAAGAATAAATATTAATATTAATAATAAAAATAAATAAGGGTGTTTAAATTATGCTTGATTGTGTTTGAGCATTAATCAGCTAATTAAAGGCTCCTGTTTGTTGGGAGTGCCAAGACAAGAACTGAGGAGACATATAGTTTTCTGAATCACTGCATTTAGTTCTGCTTATTCTTAATTCACTTAGTCAAGTGAAATACCTCATGGGTCAAAGAACTGACAGGCAGGCAGGACGAGAGCATGTGGAACCTGGATGTATTATTTAATGATAACGGAGACAGAATACCATCACGTTGATGAGGATTAAAGGGAATGACACACAGAAATCTAATTGGTTTATTATATATTATGCAAAAAACACTGAAAATAAAGTAGATAAACTTCGCCTGTTTGGATACTGCGTCATGCAGATGGTGGGTACCAAAACTTAACCAGGCCAAACCCCCAATCATCACAGACTCTAGATTTCCCAAACCTAAACTAAACTAAGCTAAACCTCTGAGTTTCATTAATACTTTATCAATGTGGCACTACAAATAATGAACATGCGTTAACACATACTATTGGCTAAATTATTTTTGTGCTATCTAATTTTGATTGTAGTAGTCCACTGAAAGCCTTTTATATAGACATAATAAACAGTTACAGAGACGTAATCTAATCCATTACAGTCTTGATTGACATGTACAGTATGTTGGGATTTATTGACGCAAATATCTAAAGGCCTGTTTGTGATGTAGATGTTCAGACTCAGCACATCTCTTTAAATGCACACTCATGAAAGGGGGGTGTGCAAAGGGCTGGCCTGGAAACATCAATATCTGCATAGGCCACATTGAGCCAAATCCTCTAGCATGCTGGTTCTCCAGCTTTTATTATAATTCTTCATTAATGTCCCTGCCCGTCTACAGCTACATTGGAGTGGCTCTTTATAGCTCTAAGTAAGTACCAACTTAAAATTAACCACTCAGCAATTTGTTAGCTGTTGCATAATAATGCAAATTTAAAAAATTCAGAATTTCTGTTGTCCCTAAAGACTGAAATGATGCATTTAACACTATGGATGAATGATTTGAAGTAAATGATTTAATTATTTTTTTACATGTCTTTGACCATCGAGTTCTACCCACATGATAAATAATAAAAACACAGCTGTGATTCTGTTTTTCTTTCTGTGCAGAAATATGACCCAGAGCTTTTCAAAATGGCTATGCCCTGCCTCAGTGCCATAGCTGGAGCGTTGCCACCGGATTACGTCGATGCCTCCATTAGTACCACTGTGGAAAAGCTTGTTTCTGTAGATGCTCAGGGCAACTTTGAACCCAAACCCATCAATACTGCTAAGTAAGCCATGCTGCAGCAACATGTCAAGAAGAAATATAGTAAAAGCCTGGCTTTCATACCATACAGTATGCACTGTGGATGAATGTTTTTCGCATTACATAAAGCATTGTCACAATGTTCTTTTTCAGCATTGCTCTTCCAGAGAAGCTTGAGCACTTTGCCAATAAATATGCAGAACATTCCCATGAAAAGTGGTCAGCAGAGAAGGTAAGATGCCATGGTGCAGTTTTTTTGCCCTGGAATAACTACAAGTGTTATAAAATTAAAAGGAGAGGACACTTCAGTTGCTTCCTCTCAGTCAAAGCTGCACATCATATGCAGCTGAAAAACATTTTAGCCACAATGACTTTGACTGTGATATTTTTACAGGATCACACCATTGTTCTCTTTGTTGTGCATCCTGTTTGTTATTATCGAAAGGAATACTCTGAGCATAGAGACAATGACTGTGTAGGTCTCTGTAGATGGCTCTTTGGTGTGCACATTGTTGCATGTGCCAAAAATGTAATAAGTGCTCAGAACAGCAAGAACTAAATGTGCCATGACTCTTTAATGAAATATGTGTAGTTAATCTATTATCCAGTCTTCAAATAGTCAATCATCTCTTGAGGGTATTCTACTTGATGTTGTACATCCCTCTGTGCTTGTGCCTCAGGTGCTGCTTGGCTGGAAATATGGAGAGTGTGTGGATGAGAAAGCTAAGATTCATCCTCAGCTCAGGACCTATAAAGCCCTAACAGAGAAGGTACAGAATGTCAGCTCTGTTACATGTACTGTGCTCAACAAATGTATTAGACCTCCACACAATGTACGGTTTATGCCACAGCTGCCCTAATTTAACAGTATGGGTAATTGCCAAAATTATTATTATCACTGATTAAGATGCCAAATTACAGTTATTTACTTGCATACTGAAAAAAAGAGTTTTAGGGGTTGAATATTATGCTTGATTAATTTCTGATTTGAAATTCCTCACTCTGGTTCTAAATGGTGAGACAGAGAACTTACTCACAAGAGTCTGCATTAAAGCGCTTCATGATGCTGGATGGTCTTAGGACTGGTGGTTTAATATGTTTACTATTTTTTTATAGCTGCGTAGCTGCATGAACTATACATTCAAGCCTGTTGTGTTTCTGTTCTTCAGGAGAAGGAGATTTACAGATGGCCAATTAGAGAGTCCCTGAAGAGTATGCTGGCTATGGGCTGGAGCATCGACAGGACAAAGGACGGCGAGAGTATGTCCCAACAGAGGGAGAATGAGAAAATGAGGAAGATCTCGCAGGCCTCCCAGGTACAATACAAAGAATATTATAAATGCTAAAAAAAAGTCAAGGAGAAAACATTTCAGTACTGTAGAACCACGCCACATCATAGCTTGGATGTATAATGTATTTTATACAAGCTGATGTACAAACCTCAGTTGCAGTGAAGTTGGGTCTTTATGTAAAACATAAATAAAACCGAATACAGGCAGTTCTCGGGTTACGGACGAGTTCCGTTCCTACGGTGGCGATGTAACCCGAATTTCCGTGTAAGCCGAAATTAACCCTTTAATACCCCCTAAATACCCCTTAAATCTCTAAATA
>JAQQAE010016649.1:0-11698 GCA_029823295.1 Pseudamia nigra
TTTTCTCCACTTGATGATGACGGTCTTCACTGTGTTCCATGGTATATTTAATTCCTCGGAAATTCTTTTGTACCCTTCACCTGACTGATGCCTTTGAACAATGAGATTGCGTTGTACAGGTTATAGGTCCCATTAAAGGTAGAAAAAGTTGTGAAATTATTTATCTTGCTGTCAATTTTTTGCATCACAAAAACCTGGCATTTGAACAGAGGCATGTAGACTTTTTATATCCGCTGTACATACATACTCCCATGAATAATACAATATAACAAACCTGAAAATGCAAGGAACAGTCACACCCCTTCTTGGGCCGTGTATTGTCACATGACCATTTCTTTGTACATTACAGTATTTTGAATTTTTGAATGTTTGGAGACCGTCTGAGGTCGACCCCGAACCCGAAAGAGGTTATAGGTCACACTGAAGGTGGAAAAAGTTGTGAATTTATTTATTTTGGTGTCACCTTTTCACCTCACAAAAACCTGGAATTTAAACAGCGGTGTGTAGACTTTTGAGATCCACTGTACAACAAATACATCCAAATACAAATTGATCCACTTTAGTGACAAGTCAACAGTTTTTAATGCTGGACTTTCAACAGGTGGCACCTTTGACTTTCAGCTTTTGCATAGAAAGCAATTATTCATACGTATTTATGTGCTAAAATAATATCCAATGCAAAACAGCTTTACATTATACAAGTTGGCACACAAATGCATGGCCGCTCTTTTCATCAATTTGCAACATCATGAGTGTTTGCAGCTTGTTTAGGTGAAGTAGATGGTAGATGAATATTTAGCAGCTTTTGCAGCAGCATAAATCTTCGCCATGTGTCAAGGCCTTTACACTGGAGAGTATGCATAGTGGTTATTTATCATTATAGACATGATGCTGTGGGACCAGTAATGCACATAATTCTCTAACAAGCATCAGAGTGATGACATGTTTGCCTAATAAAACATATGCAGTGCTTATTCACTGACAACGCTGACCATTTCTTATGTTTGACAGCGTTTTCTAGGCACACATTTTGACACTTATTCTGACATGGTTGTCTAGAGTCTGTGCTAATGTTGCTACATAGATGCATGGTGCCATATTTCACCTGAAAATTGCTGTTGCAAAGAACCTTAATGCAATGTTTTTGTGCCGCAGCAGGTGTTTCACTGGCTCACCCTGCACTATGCTACATTTCGCTCTGCCTCAGAGGACTTGGTTCACGGAGACACGCAGCTACACAGTTATAAAGGCTGCTTTCTTTTATGAATATAAAATTCAGAGTTGTTATTACACTCAAAGGAATTGAATTCAACTGATTGACCTGAAAGAATGGGGAAAAAGATCTAGCTGAGAAGACAGAGGTTGTAACCTTTGTTTACATGAACTTTAGTGTATTTTAATTTTAACACTAAGCAAAGTCTGTTCAGATTTTTTTCATGCACATTTTGCCATCTCCAACACTATTTGTTGCTCATATTTCTATATTTTTATTATTTTCAACCCTGTGAATTAATACTGAAGCTAACCAAACTTGAGACATGAACGATGGGGGAGGAGAGTGGGAACATGCAGTAAGAGGCCGCAGGTCAGATTCAAATTTAGGCACATGTTTGCGCCTGAGCAATGTGGGTGTGCGCGACCAGGTGATTCACCGAAGCGCCTAGAATAATGGTTGCTTCAAATGTTAAATGATGTAGGACGTGTTATACAGAGGAACTACACTCATGGCATTCTCTCATCAGATAGTAGTCACCGAAAACAGTTTTCAAAGTGATAATTTGTTGAGTTACTTTATGCCATTTCTTGCCTTGCTTCAGACCATCGTCAGATTTAGTGACAACACTAGTCAAGTCACACCTGTGAAGAGAAAACCAATGTTAAAAATATCAAAAGTTAAAGAAACAAACATTGAAGGAGGAGGTGTGTCCAAACTTTTGACTGGCGAACGGCTAAATGCAAAGGTAACTGTTGTTTCGGATTACTTTATCAGATGAAAACCTATAAGAAATGCACCACGTCTGCCTCATAAAGGCATGATGCCGCGTTGTTATTTGAAGCTGGCAGGTGAAGCTGCAGCCTATTGTTGCTCATTAATCTTCACCCGAGAACAGTAACACAGCGGAGACGAGCCAAGAGAAACGCCTGATGGAATTTAGGTCAGTTAAAATGAAAACCGGCCCAACAAACTTGACAAAGACACCCAAGTTTTCTGCAACATTAAGGATGTCTCAATAATAAATGAGTGTTTGCTGAGGAACCGTCATGCAGAGGTACAATCAACTGAGCGCTTGGAGCTGGGAAGTTATATATAGTTTAGCCGCAGATATTAGAGTAAAGTCAGGCACAAAGAGAATTATATATGATAAACTGCTCAGCTGTTTTTAAATATTACAATATTCAGGCAAATCAATTCCTTAAATTGATAGCGTTGAGTCAGTTTAACTCCTGAGCATTTCGCCAAGAGCAACAGCAGCGTGCATGAAATTGGCCTCAAACTCCCATTGAAGCAATTCAAAACCCAGTTAGACTGTGACCACATAAATGACAGTAAATGGAGACAGAACCCAGCAGCTGAGCAGATCACTGTCTCACTACGGGTGTCTGACAATTTACTCTGATTTTAACCACAGCATTTTGGTTAAATTGTCCAATTTTGCACGAGAGTCTTGTAGGCATTTTATCCCATTTGGTCGTTTTTACCATCCACTTAACATATTGTGACTGAAAAGAATCCAAAATGCTGAACGATGGGGGGGGGGGGAAGCAATCACAAACTGTATAATGGAAACTCTTAAACAGTGAATTTCTGCTTAGCTAATAAGCTAATGTAATGTCTACATAATGAAAACGTGTAAACACAAATATGAAATACATTTATTGATTCGTTTTCAACAAAGTAAGCCAAATCTAACTTATTGGCGTATTTCCGTGACATTTATTCTTGTTGAATTCATTCACGGTTTCCTGCTGCTGGACAGATGTGGTGCAGGTGCAGTGAGGAGAAAATGCAGTTTGAAGATGCAAAATTCATAAAACAGTGATGAGTAAGCAGAAACGGTACTCAAGTAATGATACAAGTACAAGTAGATATACTCAGAAATGTAATTGAGTAACAGTAAAAAGTATCCAATTAATAAAACTACTCAAGTAGTAACTTCATAAAATGCAGCCTAATGTACTGCCTTCAAAAGGGTATTTTGGTCATTTTTGTTTATTTCCATGATTTTTGGTCATATTGCTGATTTTGGTTGCTTATTTTGTTAATTTTTCACTTGTTTTTGGCCAATGTTGTTGCTTTATTTGTTCCTTTGTTGCATTTTTGTCAATCTTTTTGACCACTTTTGCTCATAATGTTGCTTATTTTGTGACTTATTGATTATTTTCTTCCCTTTTGCTTATTTTGTTCATTTGCATTTAGGTTCATTTCACAATTTGCCTGACTGTTTTATTCATTTTCTCGATCATTTCATTTTTTATATACTTTGTTGCTTTCTTTATTCATTTTGATCATTTGCATAATGAATCTGCTCCTTTTTTTTACATTTTACAGATTGACTTGTTCTTTTTAATTACATTTCAACCCTTTTTTACTCCTACTCATTGAGATGGAGCAAAACGTAACTGAGTAAGAGTAAAAAGACTGGCTTGGTTTCTATTTCAGAGTTAATCTCATCAGAGGAAGCCGAATTGAATACATTCCACGAATACATTCACTGTACGTAAATGGGATGAATCAGGGCATTTCATTGACTCTGTATAACATGTACATTTTATATTTCAGTTTTGTTTCCTGCCGGATATGTGCATTATCCTTGTTGTATTATTCTCTCTGTGTGTTTTGCCTATAGTGCATATGGGTTCATTGTGCTCCCTCATGCTGGGATAAATACACTGTGTCGGTGCAGATTCCTATAATTATACCCATCTGTATTTATTTTGTCAAATTGCCAATACTCATGCGGAGGGAAGCAGCTTGTGAGGCAATTAAAAGTGTGGAAACTCTTTTTCCAGTGTTTCCATGGTGTTTCATGGGTTTCGACTTTGAAATCTGTTTTAAAATATTTTTTGAACGACCTTTTCTTGAGTGCATTCATGCTTTTCATCTCTGTTATGGTGGAATGTTGTATCTGTAGTTGATTAAGGGTTAAATGGTTTTGTAAAGGAGCTGTGCTTTTGAAAAGTACTACAAAATACAAAATATGTGACTGATCTCCCTCTATTCTTCTGCTGTTAATTTTCTTTTATTGAGGATGAACTCCCACATTCACAATTGCAGTCTTCCATGAATAGGGTTAGGCACTGAACATAGTTGATTTAAGCTGTTAATATTTATTTTTATTTAATACCACGTTGAGAAAATCCAATTTGGTTTCCGGATATTTGTGACGTCGCAAACATACAATCTGTGCCCTGCGTCTGTCCTCCAGCAGGCAGCAAACACATCACAACTATTAAACCATCTGATAATGTACCAAGGAGTGTGCATGATGGAATCCATGGCAGAGACAGGTAAAAAGAGGAGGAGAGACTAACTACAAAACTGTACCCTCTCTTTATATTACAAAAGCATACCGTTGGAGTCTCACATAATATCAAGTATTTGTACTCATTTATTATTCCTGCAGTCAAAACTTTAAAAACTTGATTTAGTAAAATTTTATACAGCTCAACTTCTATATATAGCCAATAAAAATTAACTACCAGCCAACATCCAAAAGCTATTTTCCCGCAGAGAGGCGGGCTGAAATCCGACGGGGTTTGGGAATTTCAGTAAGCACAACCAGGAAAAGTTTGTGTGTATTAGTGTGTGGGGTTAAGCTTTGAAATGGGTTGCATAAGTGTGCACACCCTCTTATAACTGTGTTTGGATTTAACCAGATACATTCAAACTCATGTTAAATTGGAGTCAGCACAATTGATTAAGCCCAAATAAAGTTCCGCTGTTGTATTAGGCTTTTCCTGACATTTTTGTAGCCACATCTTCCAGCACAAGCCATGGTCCACAGAGAGCTTCCAAACTAATATTTTAGTTTAGTTGAGTTTAGAAACTGCAGGAGTTTTCAGACATAGTAAAATCAAGAATCATTCTTGTCTCTAGAGTTGAAATTTCAAATCCACATTCCAGTGACATGGAAGAATAAGATAAACGTTTTATAAAAGGGGCACAATATGTCCCTTCAACTTTAGTCTTCTTATGTGGTCATGTACATGTTATCATGCTTCAACGGCCGAAAAATCATTCAGAAACCTTGAACCAATTGTCAATCACTTCAGGAAATGCATTGTGGATGATGAGCTCTATAACATTTACATCAATAAAAGTTGCATTTGTTTTGTGGTTCAGTACTTGTCTAATTTAATTCACTTTTTCAGAGACATGAGGAGTTTGGAGCATCTGCATCATTAGTTTGTATAGATCCTCACCACAGGGTACAATATCTATACCATCTGCTACTGCTGTGACTGAAAATTAAAAGTAAAAGAACCAGTCTGTAGAAGTTAGGACAAATGCAGTTAATATTAAGCCTCACCTTATGACAAGGGCACATAGACACTACTGGCTCCACATAGATCACTTGACAAGCAAATCTGCAAGTCTCTTTTTTTGGAATAGTCTGGTAGTCTGGGTTTCCTTCTCTTTGTGCATCCAATCCTTTTATCCTACACACTTCTGTGGCTGCTGCAGCTTCAAATAGTGTGTAAAACAGCACCTCCTGCACAGCAAAGTGATGGAGGAGTGCTTAAAAACATCTGACGAGCTGCGGGTAAAACCACTAATGTGTTTTATCCATAAGGAATGAAGACCCTCAGAGATAGTAGATTGCTAAGTGTGTTGCATTGTTAACTGCTGCACCAAACAAGATCACCACGGGACACAGATGGCATCAGACTAGGAATGGTTACTCTGAGGGCATACACATCAGTCAAACCTTCTCCTTCAGTGTTTCTTCTTCATGTTTATTATTTTCAACGTTGTACATTCATACTCAAGACATCCAAACTGTGAAAACTGGAGGGAATATGAGCAAAATCATAAGGATAATAAGCAAAAATGAATATAAGAAGCTACATGCATGGATTTTGTGTGATGGCTTTTATGTTCTTTTACTTCATTTTTCCTTATATTTCTTCATCATTCGGTTCATTTTTCTTATTTTGTTCACGTTCTTGATTACTCGGTGTATTAACCCAGAACATGTTCAATATTTTAGGATTGTCCAAAGTAGTCGCATTTATCCTTAAAGCTTTAAATTCTCTCAGCTGATTTGTGAGGTAGTTACCCTGAATGGTTTTCAATTCACATGTTCCTTGCCTTTTCTGAATGTGCTTTAGACCAGGGGTTTTCAACCAATGGTCCGCAGGACCCTGGTGGTCTGTGAAGCCATTGCCAGTGGTTTGTAGTTTCAGTTTCATATCAGCGCATTATGGATCGATTTGTAGTGAGCAAAAAGCCAGTGACAGAGGTGCAAGTGGAAGAAGATTCTGCTACAAAGCTTCAACTTCACAGGAAACAGAAATGTCAGAGGAAAAGACCAAGAAAAAACTACAACGAGGACAACACTGAATACTGCATGGATTTACTTTCACTACTGACAAAGGAGATGACGAGGTACTACTGTGTTTCATATTATGCAAAAGTGAGTGAGTGATCATATCAGGCGGCAATAAACTCATGCCACTGCGGGGAATCTTATTTTACCAGCAGCTGCAGATGTGCAGTACCATAATAGACAAAGAACATACAAAAAGATTAAGAAAGCATCCGTTTGTTTGACAGCACTAATCTCATGATTAAACCATCACTTGTCTTGTGCAGAAGATGAATGGGTGCAGAGTCAGCACTACTACAACTACTGCACAAATCCTGAAATAAATACAAAAACTGTTTCGTAACATAACACGGATTTGTGCTGTAATGCAATAGCAATAATACGGTCATTGACTCTGTACCCACGCTGATGGTCTGAAGCACCATAAGGCAAACAATGGCACAAATTAATCCACGTGTGACTTTGAAAACTGTTTCGGGTGAATCTAATGAAAGCATGCAAAGAGTTTGCAAAGCTGTCGTCAAAGCTAAATGTGGCTCTGTTGGACTGGATAATCTAAAAAATATTGTCCGTAGGTCATTTAATTTTTCTCTAGTAGTACTATATAATGCAAAAATACTAAAAATAAAAAAATAAAAAACACTGAAGGCCTGTCCAAACTGGTAACACAAAATATATCACCTCCTGCACAGTAAGTGTTGCAGAAGAGCTGAGCTGCAGGTAAAATCACTGATGACATCACACTGGAACTGTTTACAGGAAATACACACGTCCTTATCTCATCGGCGTGGTCCCGAGGAATGATTTGTGCATCGACTAGGCCGTAGAATCCACTCTGCACCTTTAGCGCCTTTCCTTAACTCAGATGCCGCTCTCATCATTCATCATTCATCATATTGAGCTCCATAAACGATCCTGCTCAAGACCAACCCAAGACTGACCCTCAGAGATAAAATTACAGCTCTATGAAGAAGAGAGTACGTTGGACAGTCCTTTCACCATCCATCAGCTTCCACGTCCTCATTAAAGGCCCACCTGTGTGTGTGAGAAAGCATGCGGGAGTGTGTATTTGTCCTGCGTGTGTCCTCAAAAGCCTATTGCTCAGTCCACTGGTCATATTGTTCACTTAAAATCACCTCATCGAGTTTAATACCTTTTGTGAGTTGATACACCCATCGCCCTGGTCAAGGAGACGCACACACATTTGATATGCTCATTACTTCGGTCAAGGAGACACCAACGCTTTCACCAAACCCATCATCCCTCCTTTTTACGCACCCTCAATTTGTTGGTAGCAGTCACGATACGCTTCTCCACAAGCTCCCCGCGCTGGAGAATTTGATCGATTGGTAATCCCTGACGGCGGTGGTCCCGGAAAAGGTCAGTGGTTCCCAGCCCAGCGCCAGGGGAGGGCAGATAATGACGAACATCCATCTTCACATAGAGGGGGCAAATGAAGGGACAAGAAGCGGCGGCGGTCCATGATAGTTTGTGATGTGGTGTGTGTTATAAGCTGCTGCCTGGGTTCTTATTACCGTCTGCGACGGCGGGACCAGCTGCGCTCAGAGCTGCAGCAGCTTCTCTGCGCTCGCGGGGTTTCCTGGAAAACTTCAGCGTAGTTGTGTCACACCATGTGCTTTAATGGTCTGTGAATCAGTGTCACATGGACTGGAATATGTCACTGTAATAGCTTGTAATATATTATTATCATGGTGATGATCTTCAAGCAATACTTTAATGTTATTCATTGTTTGTCATCCAAATTTGTTTGGAATTTGCAACAAATCTAAAATCCTGGTGAGAATCAATTCAAGCTGCTGGAAGTCCATAAGTGACTGACAATCAACAAAAATAATACACCGAGTAATCAAGAATGGGAGCAAAGTAAGAAAAATGAACTGAATGATGAAGAAATATAAGGAAAAATGAAGTAAAAGAACATAAAAGCAAAATAACAAAATTGAGTTCGATCAGAGGTGAGATGAACAATATAATCAAGAGGATGGGCAAAAATGAATAGGATAAAAAGCTGATTGAAGAAAACAAATAATGAAGAAAATGTTAAAAATTGGAGGGAATATGAGCAAAATCATAAGGATAATAAGCAAAAATTAATATAATAAGAAGCTACATGGATGGATGGATGGATGGATGGATGGATTGATTTTTTTTTCTCTTAAAAGCATCAGTTGAGGCACCGTTTTTCCACCTGCAACATTTTTCAAGTTCCTATATACACCAGCATAAAAAAAGCACTGCCAAACCACAGTACAGGGTGTTGTACTCATTTTGTTATTTAGCTTTTATGTTCTTTTACTTCATTTTTCCTTATATTTCTTCATCATTCGGTTCATTTTTCTTATTTTGTTCACGTTCTTGATTACTCGGTGTATTATTTTTGTTGATTGTCAGTCTGGGGAGACAAATTCAAGTCGCAGTGACTTATTGACTTCCAGCAGCTTGAATGTGTACACTTGCAAACCAAGTAATGGGGAAAAGAAGAGTGCGTTGTGGTCTTGCGTGTAAAGGTTATGCGTTAACATGTGACCGCTTGTGGACAGCTCCCACTTTGAATTACAAGTTCAAGGCTTTATTATTATTATTACACATATATATATATTATTATACAGGGAGGAGATCACGAGATGGTCACACTCTGCTTCACTGTACAGTGAAACCGCCCATGGTGGGAAATTTAATCTATAAGGAACATTTCAATTTCCAACAAATTGTTTCTGGAGATTTTAATTAAGCTTAAGCCATAAATCTAAATTTCTTCCCTCATTCATCGGCTGTTCCTTACGCTGTGTGGACGGAGTGAGCACAAGGCATAAAAAACCGGCGAGAAGTGGGAAATGCAAACAGAATCTCCCAGTGCATTAGTTTCAATACACACATGTAAGTGCACCAGTTAGCGTCATGAAATATGATTTTTTTTCACTGTGTTTTCAACATGCGAGGCCAGTTAAAAGGTGATAAGATGAATGGATGAGTGGTTTTATTCATTATTGGGTTAGTCAGACATGTTCCAGAAAGAAAGAAGAAAATGCAGACAAATGGAGGTAAACATTACATGGATAGAAAAGCTGAATTATATGCAATAAACACCTCGAGATCTAATTATAATCAGAGCTGTAGCCTCAGTAATCCATGTCAGTCAAAATGCCTTTTTAAATTTAGTACGTACACGATGCAAATTATTATTGAAAATCAAGGGCAAAAAATAGCAAAAATGTTCTGATATAAATTATAATCACATGTCTGAGTCACCAGTTTATAAAGGCATGAAATGTGAGATATGTAATTAATCCAATATAGCCAAACGTACTGTAGTTTGCATATTTTTAGTTTTTTATATAGTTAATTATTTTGTCAACTTTGGTCATTCTTAATATTTGGTTGATTATTTTGCTAATTTCGTATATTTTTTTAATCTTTTGCATATCATTTCATTAATTCAAAAAATAAATAAATGAAATTTATGCTAATGTTGGTAAATTTTGTTAATGTTTTGTATATTAGTGCTGTTTTTGTTTCCTTTGTTGGTTTTTGTTTCACTAATTCTGCTCATGCTTCATTGACTAAATTGCTGATATTGGTGATATTTTATTGTATTTTTTGCTAAGTAGTTTATTTTTTTAAAATGAGTACATTGTTTTTTGCTCATGTTATAGTTTGGTTCATGTTATTGAGCATGGGCGTATTGCTTACTTTGACAATATTTTGGTCATTCTGTTAATATTTGTTATTTTTCTAGTTACTGCATGTTGTGTTGACATCTTGTTGCTCGTTGATTTATTTTGTTCATTTTATAATTTTTGCAAATTTTGTTTCCTTTGTTGACATTTTTGACAATTACTTTGCTAATTTTTATTCATTTTGTTAATATTTTGTTGACTATGTTGCCCCTTTCCCTTAATTTGTTTATTTTGCCAAGTTTTTTTTTTAATATGATGATTACTTTGCCTATTTTTGTCATCCTGTTAATAATTTCTACTTGTTTTGTTGACTTCTGACCTCTTCCTAAGTGACAACAGTAGTATTGTGTTGTTTAAACATGAAGTTGTTTTTCTTTTTTGCAATATTTGTTTTTTTATTTGACATGTTCTCCAAATAAATGCTCTAAATGACAATATTTTTATTTGGAATTTGGGAGAAATGTTTTCAGATGTTTAGAGAATAAAACAAAAATGTGCATTTTACTCAAACACATACGTATAGATAGTAAAATCAGAGGATATGATCATTTTGCAGTGGTCTCTAAATTTTTTCCACACTGTATACTGGAGTAAATGCACTACCCACGTCCTGGCAGAAACAGTAATTAGAATAAAAGAAAATATTAAAAATGCATTAAATAAAGCGTGAGTCAAAGTAATAACCAATGCTCAGAGTAGTTGTTGATTGATTTAGTAATAGCAAGCTAATCAAACCCCTCATTTCCTTCAGCTCCTGATTCCACCTCATCACAGACCAGACGTTTAACCTATTTTAGCCTCAATTCAAGTCTCAGTTCAAATTAACCTGACACACATGGCATGAAAATGATTTTAGCTCTTCATTTTTAAGGCCTAAACACATGATTCTTCATTGATTCCGAGTTTACCTTACTGTCACAGTGTACTCAGAGGTCAGCTTTTATATTCACAGCGCCGTTCGCCTCCTTGCAACAATACCTGAGCTCCGCTTTATGAATAATGTGCACCACACCGCTCGACGCAGCATTCACACAGTGATGTTTTTCCAATTATCTCACAAGCTGTAATTCTCTGGTGCTGCACTTCAGACTGGAAGTTATTACAAAAAACACGACGGGGAGGGCTGATTCACACACTTTATTTTCTCATTCCGGCCTGGCAACAGGGTTTAATATGATATTGCTCTCAATCTTGGCAGCAAATCTTCTCTCTTGTACGGAAAAAAAAAAATCAATACCTCGGTTTTTTTTCTGCATTTAATTCCCTCACCTTCTGTTCCTCTGCTGCATCTTCAGATGCTCTTCTATCCCGACACCCTGTTTGAGACGTCGAAGCCGGACACTTCAGTGTAATCTGTGTCCCACTGACCCCAAACCCCCTGAAATGTATCCTTTTCCTAGGAGTCTACACCTTCGGCCTCTTCACTGTTGACATCTTCGTCAATGCAGG